>OY856409.1:716765113-717075113 GCA_963693085.1 Alisma plantago-aquatica | reverse complement strand
AACCAATTTTATCAAATTTGAGAAAAACAAAGTTTGGGTACAACTCCACGTCAATTATGGGTTCAAGATGGCATGTCTTAATCTACACGATTCAAATCTAAAATTAGATAACATTTGGTTCTACAAACAAAACAAGCCCAAGTCCTATACATTCACTTATTATAAGGATTACTTAATCAATTTTACCCTACTTATGGATCCCTACTTACTTGGCACGTGAGTTTGATAATGCATCAGTAACTAATGGGCTCACTTCAACACCTTCAACTCACGTAAGGTTTATGTAATGACCCCTTCTCATGTTTTCCCAACAAATGAGGATTAGAGAAGCAAGGATGGTTAATCATTATATCCAAGGCCATTTTTTTAATGTTCAACAACATGACACTCCAAATAGAGGTGCATAACTTGGAGTCTTACAAACTGGAATTAGAAACCTAAATCTTTTAGGAAAATGAGACAAATGAGTCACTATTTATATCTCCTTGTTTCTTTAAAACTTCATTCTTTTCCATGTGTTGGGTCACCCACAACTTCATATATGGAATCTTGAGTTTAACCTAAAATGTCAACAAACAACAGATCAACAAATCACTGTATCTTATACATTGAACAATGCATATAACAACTATGTAAATGGAGGCAGATGGTCAAATATTTGTAAGTAAAGAACTTTAAAATTTAAAGTATCCTTTGAACCCCATATCATATATCTCACTTGATGAATCAATGCAGGTTCCCTCAAGGTAATCTGAGTTATCTCAATAGTGAAACAATGTCGTTTCCTTAAGGGACTCTTGGATATCTCACCAGATGAACCTATGTATTTTCCCTCAAGGGACATCACTTTAATTTCATGGTGGTTTTTATTAATATATTAGGCCTTACTTCCACCCTTATGAGATTCTAATAATTGGGTTAAAATATTCATTAGATTTTAATGATGCACATATGATCTTAGCATGTGTAGACTTAAAATAGTTAAGGCATTTTCATGAGTAAGTAAAACTTTGAAAGACTACGGGAAGCATGGGGAAATTAAGGTAGTTAACCAGAAGTATCCCACATAGTTTTTCTAGTGAGAAGAATATGTCCAATCCAATCAATTCAAGAATTGATCAAAAAGTAATCATTCAACTTAGAATGTAACTAAATGTCCAAAAACCATTGCTAGGGTTTTAGCAAGGTTGCTAGTATTTGGGTTTGGGGTTGCACTAGGCTTGTATGAAACTTAGGGTTTCAATTTTTTGAACCCCAACCTTGGGTACAAAACCCTAAATTCATCCAAAATCCTTAGTTCCATCATGTGTAATGAAGGTTATAATCATGTATAGTTAGCTCATCATCATGATTATAGATTATGGGTATTCAAACCCTTAGTTCATCATAGAATACTTGTTACCACTTAACATGTAACTTAATACCTCCAGGTCATCTGACCGAGGTAAGCATGATTCTTACTGCATAAGAATTCCACATAGCACACACAGCTTAATTCACCTCTTGTTACCTTTTAATAGGCAACATGGCATATTATGGCTTATGAAGCCCATAAGCAATTTCAGTAATTAAAACAACATATAGCACACAGAGCTCATTGATTTCAGATTACCTCTCACTAATCAACAAAGCATATGAAGGCCTATAAAGCCTATAAAACATTTCCAATATAAGGCATCATAGCTCATACCTGGCTATGCTTGTCATCTCAAAATACCTTCATGATTAGTACTCATGATAACAGTTATACTAGTTTCATATCAGCATCATACAACACAAGTAATACCATCATTCCCTTTTTAGGGTTAGGATTCCTCTTACATATCATCACCCTCCATTAGGGTTTTCCACAAATAACCATTTAGGTTCTTAAGATCATGTTATTAATGATCAAACCTTAATTCATGGCTCCATACAGCTAGGAGCCAACATTGATAACATAAGTATTCAATCATACTTATTTATTCTCATCATTCATCATTAAATGGATTATCAACACAAAGTATGAGTTTCTCTCTCATCTTTATTAGAATATGATTGCATCATAGTCTATTTATTTGGGTTAGCATGTTAGTCTACACTTATCAAAGTGTATTACATCTCAATGAAACAACTGACATGACACATTTCATGTGTCACTCATCCAAATATATTGGATTTAAAACACATCAAGGTATATCAATATTGAGGTGCTGGATGTGATATCTATCATTCTTTGATGTATCACTTCCCTCATCACCTTTATCATTCTTGAGTTCATCCACTTAGCTTGTATTAGGGTATTTCCCATCCTAATACTTTGTGCATCAACTCATCACATTTTTCATGTATTGTATTGGTCATAAGTCCCTTCTTTAGAAAGTACAACTCCTGCCAATGATATGGACTTATTTTTGAGTTAAGAACTATTGATATAAGGATATCCATTATCAACCTCTTTATACGTTATACTTGTCAATAAATTAATCATCATTCTATTATTAGGAATAGAGTTTTCCATGTTTATAAATTAAAGTTCACATAGCATCTCCCATATTTATGGATTGCACATAGTATCACTCTACATTAGAGTTTCACATAATATTCTTCTATATTAGGATTACACATAACATTACCTGAAATTAGGATTTCACATGGCTTCACCCTCAATTAGGGTTTCACATGGCATCACCCTCAATTAGGGTTTCACATGGCATCACCCTCAATTAGGATCAGGGCTCAATAGTCCTTTCAATTAGGGTTTCATGATCTCATTATTATGGATCAAACCCTAATTCATATTTTATTCATAATGAAAGGATTAGGACTTAATTATATAAGTCTTCTTCTCTCTCCTTATCTCTTTAATCCTCTCTAGGATGTTTAGTACTCCAAGATTGATCTAGGTCAGCTTTTCATTTAAGTACACACAGTTAGGGTTAACCATTATAACTACCTTTGGACTACTTCATTAACAATTGAGTAGCTAACTGACCTTTAATCTTTTTAGGTGTTCAAATTAGTTTGACCAATTTGTACCTCAAATAGTTTGATCACTTAGACTCCAAACGGTCTTGGTCACCTAGACCTTGAATGGTTTGAAACTGTTTAAGCTAAACCATAAAAAAACTGTATGGACATTTCACACTTGAAACCACTTGGGTCTCCAAACGGTTTGAGACCATTTGGTCCAAACCCTCTCAAAACCGAGTGGACCAACAAGGTCTTTCAACACTTGTCAATTCAGGGATTCAATCATTAAACCACTTATCAATTGAACTACTGATTTGTTCTTTGATTGAACCATTGAATCACCCTTCAATTGGAACTTCAATTAGGGTTTTGAACCTAATTGAACTAGGGTTTATAATCAAGAACCCATCAATTAGGGTATTGAAAATGAGGAACCATCAATGGTTAACATTGTGGAACTAATTCAATTGAAATTGTTGAATCATCATCAAACCATGAAATGACCTGACCTCAAACGGTCTTGAGGTCGTTTGGATGCCTTCCAAATGGTCTTGAGACTTTTTGACTCAAACCTTTATTGAAATTTATGAAAATCAACTAGGGTTTGCATTATTGAATCAATCATTACTTTAGCTATTGATTGTATTTCAACATGATATCATTAGATCTTCAAACATCCAATCATACTTCGCTACAGACTTCCAAACAGTCTTGGCTGACCTCCAAACGATATTGAGACCGTTTGGGTGACCTCCAAACGGTTTTGAGACCGTTTGGGCTTAGTCAACCCAAAAATCGATTCAATTCACTTAAGGATTCAACACTCAACCCGATTAGGGTTTGCATTTAAGGAATCATTCTCAATTGAAACCTTCAAGATCAAACCAATTGAAACCATTGGATCAATATCCAAGTACAACATCATATTTCCTCAAACAGTCAACCATTTCAAATGGTCAACCACTCCAAACGGTTTGGAGCCCAACCCTCCAAACGGTTTGGTGAAACTGTTTGGACCAAAAGTTGAAACCATTTGCCATAGATATTTGTGGAGGTGTGTGCTTATGATGTTGTCATCATCATCAAGCTGTAAACCTATGAAGCTTTATGTGATTTTTCATGGCGATTGCATCAATCAACCAAATAAAATTTCAGAAACAAGATAGAATCAATAATTGATAGAGATATGGAATCAATAACAAAGTTTAAGGGTTCAAGTTATATAACCTGCCTTCAATTGAGCTTAAAAGCTTAGAGCTTCATGTCAACAATGGTGGAAGAAGCTTTTGTGACCCTCCCAAGGCTCGTCCTCAAGCTTTGGAGTGAAGAGATTGGCTAGGATTGAAGATGGAGTGAAATAGAGAAGAAATCATGCATTGTTTTGTGATTTCCACCATGAATTCAAGGTGAAAGAAGGTCAAGAAGCTTACCAACAGGTTGCAGGTCGTCCTCCTGTTTCTCCCAGCTCCCTTGGTCGTTTTTTCAAGCAAGAAGTGAAAGGGGTTTCGAAATTATCCCTTCATCTCAAAGATAAAGGAGCTTATATATGAATTTTATTGAAAATTCATTTAAGGGAGAGAAAGTAGGAATTATCTCCTCAACTTTCTTGCCATATGTCCCCTTCTCTTCCTTAGGGAAGAGGCTATCCTCTTTTCCTCTTATTCCTCTCAATTATCCACGATTTAAAGGAAAACAAACTAAGCACCTTAAATCATTTTATAATAATATCCATATGTGAGTGGATATTTCTTTTTCTTTTCTTAATGTGAGTGGGTTCTCCACTCACGTAGATATTTCCTTTGCCTTTGCAAGGCACAAGGACGTCCACACATAGCCAAAATCAACAATTATAGTTTTGGTTGAAGAGCAATCCAATTAATGTAATTATTTTTGCATTAAATTGAATTAGGGTTTCAATTATGCTTAAATCTTGATTATTTTAATATCAAGATTCTCTCTCCTTCAAAATGATTTAAATGAGGCACCCCTTTCATTTTCTTTGCTCTTCATGATGCCAAGAAATATTAGGGACTATTTTGAAGTGGTAATTTTCATATTGAACTCTAGGTTTTGGGTAAATTGCACATTACACCAAAACTAGGTTTTAATGCACAAACATTGCTCAACATGCTCTTTCTTGTTATTCAGGCTTGTAGAAGCCATACTACTGCATCATACTCATTCACATGATGCTTCAACACATGAGGAACATTTTATTATGTACAATTTGCAAGTAAACCCCTCAACTTGGGTAATTTGTACTTTAGTCCAAAACTAACAAAACATTGCTTCAACATTATTCAAAAGGGACTAAAATTGAAATATAAGTTCCTCTTGAGCCTTAATTACTTTTAAAAAGATAAGATATAGCATATAATCAACTTCATTAAGCAAAACATCTAGGTTTAAGCATAACCCAGGTCAGGGATGTTACAACTATCATTGGTAAATAGAGGTCTAATTACTTCAATTCAGGTTTTGTACTCTTCCTATGACCAATAATTTCACATGATTGTTGTGATTTTTTAATGAAGCTGATGGTTTCTCACCAGTTCAATGCATTTTCTATTTGAATTTCCTATTGTATTGCTACTTGCTAGTATTAATAATTGATACTCACATCATTGCTTAATTGGATCCTATATTCCTATGAGTTAATATTGACTTATGATCCTTTGGCCTTGAAATTTGCATGCACATGTCAATTTTCTTATGCATACATCCTACACACACAAACAGAGATATATATATATATGTATGTATATATATATATATATGTATGTATATATATATATATATATATATATATATATATATATATATATATGTATGTATGTATATATATACATATGATGTCATTCTAACTCATTGGGTCACTGGGTCGACCTGACAATTGAATTGCACACATGTGACCTTGGATCTCTACTTGGTCGACCTCTGTGGAAGGTATGAGTTCTTATTTATATCATCTACAATTGGCTAGATCTCTAGACTTTTCACAAAACAATTATATACTTAATTGACATAGGTGAAATACAAAAGTGTTCCTTCTTGAAACAATATATGGTACTTTCTCATATGTATACTACATAAATATCAAAACACTACTTATAAATGTGAAACCAGATATCAAAACCTCTATAATGTCGTACTAACTAATTTTCATCTATATTGAATTTAACATTTTGTTTATATTTAAAAAAGTCATATAGGAAACGACAACAAGGTTTTTTTTAATTTATAGTTTTCAAATCTTATTTTGATCTGTTGTTGGTTTAGTTAGAGAGAAGATGATGTTAAGTGAGTCCAAAGGTGGTTTTCTTAATTTTGAATTCATATGGACTGCCTAAATTATTTTGAGAGATTTATATCAAAATAGTTATATATGAATGTTTACCATATTCTAGTCTTTTACATGGGTCATGTTAAGTTGGCCAGTAGGTTTTATACATAATTAAGAAATTCACTTGGTTTTAATATCATCAATAAAGTTTTCTTACGTGAAACCATCACTACATAAAGGAATTATGAGTTTTCCCCTTAGAGTTGTTGGTATGCACAACCCATTTTTGTGATAAGGCTCAAAACATCTATAGTTTAATTGCAATTACGAATTGTAGTCACATGAAATTATATAGCAACACACTCCTTACAACGTTAACTCTTTCGACAACAAGTTAAATCACATAAAAACTAAACCCCTACATTTAGAAATACATCACATTAATGTAAATATGCAATGATGTCACATGTCCCAAAGAACCAAACAAAACTCAAATTAATTTGTAGTTATAGGTCAACAACTAAGTCATATTTTTTAATAAAATATATGAAAATATCTTATGCATGTAATAATTGTAACTTCTTTCTAGTGTTAACAAAGCCATCATGTCTTTGATCATTAAGCCACTACCAAATAAAGGAGATGTAAGTAAGGGAAAAACATTATCCATGTTGAAGCTTCATTCACCATATTGACAATATGGGACACATACTATATAAGAGAATCCATGTATAAATTACCTACATACACCAGGATGACATGTCCTTGATATGGTTTTAGAAGAAAATTAGAATAATACATGAACACTAGTCTATTATACTTGTAATAATGCTTAAGTGCATCTTGATTGAAACTTTCATTCAAACATATTATAAGATGTCCATAGTCCAATTTGATGTACTTGAAAGGCACAAACACTCCATTTAGGGACATAACCCACACTCCAAATAGAAAATCAATCATTCAAGCCTACTTTCTCGCCTACATCAAAATATATAAAATATATGTCTCCGCCTTTTTTGTAAAAATATTATGATAAGTGGGCCATTCCCCTATCATGTTATTCTGGAAGCATTAGTTTCTTCATCTACACAATGGAATATGAAAAGGATTTTATGCATTTCAACTTTGCATGTATGATTGTTGTATACAACTTGGTTGTTTAAGAAACTGTATCACACATATTATAGCCAACATTGTGAAAACCCTCAAAATCTTTCAATTCAACACCCTCAACATTAGAAAAGATACAAATTATTCAAGTCATGAATACACCCCTCCAAAGGAAAACAATCAGTTTATGCATGTTCATAATGATAGGAAGAATATGCTTATTAGTTATTATAAAACATGGTACCAAATGAATGCTACTATACTTAGCTTGAATTGACTGATATATACCAAAAACCCAAGTTTCTTAGTGATTCGACAAACACAAGATATTAAAATTGTCAATGACTACTAAGTATATATGCAATAATGTAGAAACAATATAGATAGGATTCTCAAGACCCTAAAATAGAAAAGTACGATGATATTCTAAGATAGAAAAATAATAAATTCTATGAAGAAATAACCATTTGTTATGACAAACCAAAATTTGATGCATTTATTTTACGTAGTTAGTTTTCTTATATAGCATGCGTCATAGTTTTGACAATTAATTCTGTGAGTATGAATTTCATATAACAATAAATAATTTGATTTTCTATGACTGAATGAAATTTTTTGCATTGTTTTAGGTAGATGGATGTATTACGTCACATGGATCTTGCAATTTTTTACCCTTACTTTGGTGAATATGGGTTTCATCCTTCTAGGTGGAAAAGCATTAAAGGTGAGACATTTTTCTACAAAAACCCTTCAAGATTAACATTATTAATTTATTTAATTAATTTGCTAATTATTCCCATATTAAACTTTATCAAGATATATTCATCATAAATGGTCTATTGTTTATCATTGTTATGATTATGCACCAATTCCACTTGCATTTTCACTTCTTACTTAATGTATTCTTGTTTTTTATGACCTCAATTTCATCATCTTGAGCCTTTGATATGATCTTTTATCTATACTCATATTGCAATTTATATTTTTTGTATTGACGTTAATATTGAAATAGATACATGAAATCCTCATAGTTGGTGTTGTATTGACATAAGTTAGACCAATTTGATCCATTTTATAAGTCATTATATCAGTAGATAACATATAATATCATATTTCATGAACTTAATACAAAAAACCATACTTTATGTATTCCTATGTGAGTACATATGTGTACGCTCACCTTATATCGCACAGAAAGGAACCGTTTGTAGTTATTCTCACATAACCATTTATTATTAAAATCAAAATCCAAATGACTACAAAGTCAATGGTGAAAGGACATGGATGTTTGTCCCTAGCATGGTAATTTTCAAAGTGTGAATGCGAAAGTATAAATATTAGCAAACTTGAACAAATGATAACATGATGCACTAATACAATCTCAACATTCAATAATTATATTATACAACATGAATTGCTACATAGTTTCAATTACAAATTTAAGAGTACATTATACATGTTTGATCATGTACAATAATCTCTGATCTTACAATAAGTACAAACTAAACACTTGATCACAAGCCATCAACTTCCAAGCTATGAGTGAAACTAAAACATACAAGAAACATGTGCATCAACCGACAAGGTGTTTGAGTACATGGTAGAAAGATACACATATCATTGATTTACATGATTTGAAAAGATTTACAAAAGTAAATGAACAAGAGTAACAGAGTTGAGTACTTAGCAAAATAAAAATACATGTTTCACTTATTTTACTCATTATACCAACAATATCATGTACCGTAGGCCTTTGACTAACCTCCCACTGAAAGGGTCCATGAGGGTGTTTAAGGCTCAACATCATTAGCTAACCCTATTTATCAACATGGTCCACCCTAGATTGACAATCCAAGTGCGATGAACAGTCTTGCTTTCTTATCTTAAGAATAAAAGAATTCAAACAAAGTTTGTATAATGGAGACCTACATTATGTGTTTAAGTGATAAAACCATCAAGAAAAAAAATCTAGTACAATACTAGAAAATGACATGGAAATATTTGAGCAATTCAATAAGAATGCATACACATCATGTATTCAATCAAGAAACTATAATCATATAATTATTAAAACCTACACCTAATTTAGATATTCTTAACCTATCCTTGCCAACTAGATCACAAACAATACATGATTAAGATAATATTACAAACATGTACTAGATGTTCATCACTAACCCTAGATAGATCCACTTTTAGGGTTTTGGTTGTTTTTATGTTCCAGGTTTGTTATTAGAATGTTTGATGATCTTTTACTGATTGAGGGTTCATCATGAAGGTTTGTTCCAAGTTTCAAGTCATTCAGAGGTTCCATTAATTTTCTATGAATATTTTGAGGTTTAAGAATATATGTACATTTCTAGATCAAAAGACTCATAATTGTTCAACCATGACTAAGTTTCATCAAGGCAAGGTTCCAAGCATAACAGATGATTTTGATCAACAAGATTAGGACAGAAGAAGCACATACACTACTACAGAACCTACCTTTAGTGTCGGTTATTTAAAGCCTTTAGTTTCGGTTTCTAATCGACACCTATGTGGGCGACACTAAAAGCTCACCCATTAGGCGTCGGTTCCAAAACTGACGCCCAAACTCTTCGTGCGCCACCGAAAACGCACCATCATGGGACTATAGGCGTCGGTTATTATATAAGAAACCGACGCCCAAACCCTTCACGCCACAGAAGGGCGCCAACTTGGGCACTATAGGCGTCGGGTATTAGCTAATAACCGACGCCATAGAACTCCCAACACGGCCGTGCTGGACAGCACGACCGTGGTGTCTGGTCCGCTGCCACGGCCGTGCTGGCCAGCACGGCCGTGGTGTTAAGGAAATAGACGTCGGTTTCTATTAAAAACTGACACTGTAACTATTTGGCGTCGGTTTTATACAAATAACCGACACCTATTGTTTTTTTTTCTGTCAGTCTGCAGACCTGTTGTGGTTGGTCGCAGGATGAGAAACCTGTTCAGTTCAGTTATGAACTGTAGGTTTTACGACATCCATTGATATCAGCCGACAACAGGACACAAACCTACAAATTAACAACAAAAATATTTACACATGCATTTAGCAATGCAACCTGCGGTTCCATTTTATTTTCACACATTTAGAAACATTCATGTAGCTAGCAATCTGTAGTTCCATTCATTCACATTCACACATGTAGAAACATTCATATAGCAACCAACACTTTCATTCATTTTCACTCCGACACATGTAGAAACATCCAGACATGTAGAAACATTCACACATATATTATAATTCAGAAATTGATTTACAAAATATCATTGTTTAGTCATTATTCGCTATCAGGATCCCAATTATATTTTAAAGCCCCCACTATTTGTATGGTTGTTGCCCATTCTTCTCTTACTTCATTTAATTCTCCCATCGTATAGGGAGAATTTTCATCTGGTAAGGCCTCTCCTGTAATGGGGTCAGCTTTAAACACCTGTAAAGAGAATGATGTATATATATAATTAATGAGTTATAAATAAGATTGATATATTTCGATCATATTATCTAATGAGACTATATAATACCTGAGCAATACACTCGATATCCAGTGCGGCATGTTTGATAATCATGTGCATATATCGCATGACATAGTATCCACATGCCCATCCGTTGTCTTGTGTAGCACACTATAAATTCAAACATACAAAATATTAAAAAATACAACTAATTAAGCATTGTTCACATAAATAATATATCCATATATTGCAGTCAGAAACTTACTTTCACGTTCTTCCAAATTATTGGCTGGTTCTTTTTCGTGGGGACCTTTCCTCCAGCCTTTTTGAACTCCTCAAAACTCCTACATGTTAATGTAACACAGAACATTGCAATTAAATAGTAATGTAATAACATATGTTAACGGATATGAAAATGAAATATTTCTCACCGGAATAATGCCATTTTCATTATGTGTCCAAATCTTGTATTCAATTTACTCCCCTTAGGATCTAGATAATACACAGTGAACGTCTCGGGGGCAATAACCAGTAACTCCCAATGCCTACCCCTAGAGGTAAAAAAGTTAAAAATTAATAACTCAAAATCCACAATAAAAATGTAATTTTCTTAAGTCCAAATTATAATAAGCAAAGTAAACTTACTCTATATTGAATGGAGCCATTATCACCGTCTTCTTATTTACATCAAAATTTGAAAAAGCCTCACAACAGTATTGTTGAACTGACGTAGGGTCTTTAGCTACTAGACTAATGAAAGATGGAATCAAAAACCCTACATATTCGAATCCAAAATCTGCACATATGTTGTCTAAGTAGCTGTAAAATATGTATTAATTACGCATGCATTAATAAATAAGAAACCAGATCACCAGATCATACACAAGGTATATGGATGTATAAAGAATATCTCACCTTATCCATAGCTCTATCACAGATGTATTTATCCAATCATATCGAAACAACTACAAAATATCTTATATAAATAGTTTTGTTTCGTATGACTGACCTGTAGAATCTGAATTGGAAGAAATAGTTATAGGGGAGTTTATATCATGTTCGCCTAACCATATTGACATACCCCTACAGTTTGGACCTAACGGGACAGGTAGGTCCTGTGGAACCCAACTAGGTAATGTAGGAGGTGGAAGTGGAGGCCTAGATGTTGTGGGTGTCTTCTTTTTAACCTGTATATATATATATAATTTCAGATCAACTGCCATCATATACACACACTAACAATTGAACGTAATGTAAATTTACCATACCTTTTCAGTAAAGAGGACATCCGCTTTTAGCCACAATATCACTCCGCATGCTGCCTCACCAAGCGTTTCACAGTCTGGGTGGGCATATGGCAATGGAAGATCCATCCACTGGGAGAATATATGTATCGGGCTCACACGAATCCAACCAGCTGGTACTGGAGACCCGTGACACGTTTCCCCTGGTAGGGATGGGTAAGACGACGCCTCTGCAGCGACAAATTCTTTACTTTTTAGATGGCATGGCTTCAACCCCTACACATTTTTGTGTAAAGAATATTATATACATATATACATATCATCTTTTTTTGAAACGACTACAATTTCATGTATACATATCATCTTGAATTAAAAAACTAGTTACTATGTCATAAAAATACTTACAACGGATGTGCTAGGTGGTGGTTCTACAGGATTACTCCCAACCTCTGCAGTAGGAGTAGGAGGAGTAGAGCCTACAGTAGGTACTGTCTGGTAAGTGACAGTCTGAGATGCCTGCCACTTTTTCATTGCTTCTTCTAGTTTCCTATCAACTAGCTTATCTACCTATACATGGATAAAAGAAACGTTAGCTTCTAATTATTGAATTCTCTTTTACAGTAACATTATAAAGAAAGAATATGTTACCTCCTCTTGTGAAAGTCCCGCTTTTGGGACATGTTTGTGCTGGGATGGCCCAAAAAAAGCTTTGATGCCCACACCAGCGCATGCAGCCCTAACACGTCCAGGATACTCTGGGTTACCCAGAGCAACTGTCAATTCATCCCTTGTGCCCTCAGGGATGAACTTGCCTTGTTTCCTGAGCTCGTGCAGCTCCCGCTAATCGCCAAAACAAAAATTTGTAATTAAGTAAATAGCACAAATAATCAATATTCGAATTATTGCTGTAAGAGTTGTATTTTACCATTTTTGCAGCCGCCTCAGCAGTTGCGGCCTTCGTTATTTCTCCCTTCTTATTTTTCCTCCCAGCTATCCAGACATCATGGCGAGGCAGAGGTGTGCTACCTATGGTAGAGGACTCCTGAGTAGCAGCAGACTGAGTAGTAGCCTCAGACTGTAGTCTTTGGCGAATGCCTGCATACCCCCTTGGACCCATTGTATGGTCATGCACATTCAGTGCACGCCTTGATCTTTGTGCCTCACTGAGGGCCTAGTTAGTATGCACATTAATGATTTGGTTAGTAACACTAAATGTTAATCTTGAATAGGTGAATACAACATATATTAATTAATGAGATTGAGACTGACGCCTAATACCTTGAATTCATCAGTTTGTCTTGAAGCGACAAACGCGTCCCATTCTTCTTTGTCAAGGAAGTTCCACTATTCAGTGGCTGTCTTCTTCCTCTTGTCATCTTCTTTTATGTATTCTCAGGTGAGATTTGTCCTATAGTTCCTTAGGACTCTCCCACAGCGTTGCATCACACATTTACGATGCAACTTTTCATCCAATTCAAATATACTCTGCAAAATAGAATTGCTATTAACTAGTATCCAAAAATTTAGTAATCTACAAAATCGAATTGCAAATTAATAATAACTCACACACAAATCCCTCCATATTAAGTCTTTCTTCTCCTTAGAAACGTTATGCCAAGAATCTAAGCGACAACCGCAATGGCTATGAGTAACAAACCCAAGATATGAAATAAATGAATTGCGATTCACACCACATGCATTTCCTGCATTATCGAAATCCACACCAAGTTTGGGTACATTGCCCTTTTGCGCAATTAACTTCTTCATCATAGTGATGCCCCTTCTCTTGTCAACTTTTTGGTGCTGTTGATCAAGTGCATCAAGTGCTTCAGATGGTACCTGTGCATCATCAACCTAAAATTTGACAAAATAATCACATTTACAAGATATAATTATAAATGGACATATAGATATAAATATATGATATATTTTTAAAACTTACATTGTGAGGCGGCGCATTGATGTCCTCACCCTCACGGTAATCATCAGCACGGTCATCAGGAGAATGGTCAGCCATATGCAAATTCACATTCAAATTGTAAAGTTCACATTGTAAAGTAATTCAAATTGTAAAGTTCACATTATTACAACAAAGTATATATCACAACAAAATTGTAAACCTCTATGATCAAAGAGAAAACAAGTATATATTACAACAAGATTAGGGTCTAGGGTTAACAAATACATGTGATGTCATTCTTATATATAATAAATGTACATGTACCACCTATCCCATCCTTGAACACCTAATCTCACTAGTAAGTGTATAATGTGTATTGGGTTTTCAAGAAAATTTCGGCAGCATTTCCCGGCTGTTCTCCAAGTACATATGTACTTAGAGAACAAACGGGGAAATGCTGCCGAAATTTTCTTGAAAACCCAATACACATTATACACTTACATCCTAAGAGAGATTAGGTGTTCAAGAACAGTCCCAAACCGGGGACTATCCAAGATTTACTCCTAATGAGTAAATCTTGGATGGGTTTCTAGGCCAACAAATAATGTGTTGTCATTCTTAAACCTAAAATCCTAGTTCTTCAAGTTAGGGTGATTATTGATGTCTTTAAAAGCATGATTGGCAATTTAGGGAAAAGTTCATCATTTACATTCCAAGCATGTCACATGTGTGCATTACAGTTCATCATTAAGCAAGAAGGGTGATTAGGATTCTCAATATACTCAACAATGAAACCAGTTTCCAATTTCATAGTTAAACTATTCATTAGTATGGAATGTCCATAGGAGTCATAGCCAAGGTTTTTCTAACAAAGACATAATCATTTTTTTATCTACCATATTGACCCTATCACATTAAAATATAAGATGGATAATCAGATATCACTGTCAACAAACTGGCTTCCTAACTTACTTCAACATCAACAGATATGAGTTACTTATTAAAAGAAGAATAACGAGAAGTAATTTGGGCTGTCAAGCACACACAGCAATGTTGTGTTATATCTGTATTTATAGAATGTAAGATTACACAGTTTATAGAATGTAAGAATGTATTTATAGATCCTCAAGACCAGGTCTGTTGCTAGCTAGCACACGTATACAATCATAAATCATGTAACAGACTGTTTCAACACTTATCAAGTTACCAATAAGTAAATAACTTAAAATAAATTTAAAAATGCCCAGTAGGGCACCTGACGATTTTGCTCCAGGGCACCTGCAGGGCTTGACCTAGCCTAGGCGGAGGAAGGAAGGAGGAAGAAGTCGGCGTACCTTGAGGGCAGACGAAGAAGGCCCGGCCGGAGCAGAGGAGAGCATCTGGAGGTGAAGCTGGCAGTGCCGGAGTAGAGGAGAGTAGTTGGCAGCGCCGGAGCAGAGGAGAGCACTGGCGGCGAGGATCAGAGGAGAACTGCGGCGACGAGCGGCGGCGAGCAGCGCGCAAGGAGACGAACAGCGGCGCGGGGGAGCCAACCAGCAACGACGATGGGGAACAATTGGGGGAAATCGCCAGACCTAGCGCACGACGCAATGAAACAGAGACAATGGGGAAAAGTTGTGTTTTCGGGGCTATTAACTGTACCATAGGCGTCGGTTATTCAAAAAAACCGACAACTAACACTAACAGTGTCGGTTCTGAACAACAACTGACACCAATACTTGATTATAGTCGTCGTTTTTAATCTACAAAAAAACCGACGTATATATTCATATGCCGATTAAAAAAATCGTTCTCGATTTATGACCATAGTCGTCGGTTTCTACTTCAAACCGACGCTTAAAGGGTGTGAAAAATTCCCCGCAGATAGCGCGGGAAAACTCATAAGCGTCTGTAGTTGTAGTAAAACCGACGACCAAAATGTGCCCAATTTCTAGCTCGCGAATAACCTTTAGTCATCGGGTTTTTATTTATCAACTGACGCCATATGTCAAATTTTGGAGGAATTTTTTTCGCTGGAAATTTTGGATTTGACGGTTAATTTTAGGTGTCGGTTTTTTATTAAGTAACCGACACTTAATAAAAGCGGTACCCGTGTCTGGTCGCCCTTCATAATTGGATGTCGGTTTACGTTATCAACCGACACTGTAGAGTTTAGGTGTCGGTTTATTTATACAACCGACACCTTAAAAAGTGACTTTATAAGCCATTTCTGTAGTAGTGATATCAAGATTAGGTGGATTTCACCAAGGTCTAGGCAATGTATACCCAACATTGGGTTCAATACTCCCACTAACATGCACATATCAACATAGTGTGTTTATAACATTAGGGTTCAACATATGAACTGTGTGGAATATCCATATCAAAGTTACCATAAAGCATAAAAAACTCAGAGTTAAGAAGATAAGACATGAGAAAATTATGCATAACAATTCTAGAGCATAAGAACACAAATCAAGCCATATAGTTCTTATTAGGGAATTAAGGGTGAATTAAAGTCATATACATGATTATAACACAAAGGTATTTGGACTTATCCATCTAGATCATGCCACATCATAAAGTTATGGTTTTCATATACTAGTTAGAGTGGATGCAAGATTTTGGTAAAAGACATATTTTGTCTAAAATATGACAATGCATCATTATAATAGGGGTCACATTGATTCATCAATTTCCAAATAGGACAAACATAGAAAAAGGGGATTAAGGGTTGATCCTTGTGCTAAACAAGGGCAAAAAGTTGCTGATTTCAAGGTTAGGGTAAGGTTGAATGCCATACAAATGTAAGATTCACACTTTGATCAAGATTCATCTATTAAAGTCCAAAAAAAGGCTAATATGTGTTTTAATAACACACAAGAGAAAGAAGGTGATTAGGGACAAAATTTAGTTCAATATGGTGAAAAAGTCACCAATTTGAGGATAAGAATTAGGTTGACAAAATAGGTCCAAAATTTCTCATCTAAATGAATTTAATGTAGTTAAACGTTGTCAAAATCTTAACTTTTGTAAAATAGGAAGATAGAAAGGGATTTAGGGTCTTCCAAAAAGGTCCATTGCATATATCTCATTGAGCTTATGAATTTGATTTTCCATTTGATATATTTTGACCATAGGTGTTGGAAGATATGCAATTTTGAAGGATTTCCTTATAAACTATATAGAAAATTGAGGATCATTACCATTCCATTTGTGATTGATCTCAGCCACTGATTCTAGATCCCTCGCCTGGGATCACTCCCATCCCTAGGTCTAGAAGAATGAGTGGTTGGGTCCTTAGGCTGATGTGTCTACTAATGATTGGTTGATGGAGTCATACTACCTTGACCCAACCTCCAGTAAAGGGGGGCAAGGTTAGCTGATCTAGTCCCTCGACCATGGGTCTACCATGGACCCAACATGGATTGGCGATGCCTGGGACTAGTCTTCCCTCCCCTAGCCACAAATAGGATGCACCCTACTACTCATCAGAGCTCGGTGGTGACTCCATCACTATTTGTCAGGGGACTCATACGATAGGGTTTTGGGGTCGGTTGAGACCTTGACAGTGATGCAGAGTCACTTCTGCCCTTGCCTAGAGCCTATGAAATGTAGGGCACTGGATCCCGAAATAGGGTGCATGGCGGTGCCACCACAGATGGAAGAAGAAGGTGTAAGGAGAAGAGATGATATAGGAAACAAAACCAAGAGGAAAATGAGAAGAAATGCAAACGAAATCAGAGAGGAAGAGAAAAATAGGTCAATTGGTGCCAAAGGTGGTGGGAAAGGGATCCGTAGGCGGTTCCAAGGATGAGATGGGGTGAGTTGTAGTGGCAAATATGTTGGGAACATATGGATATAGTATCATCAACATTTCGATTGGGGCTCAATCCATGGCCGCCCAATATACCATTCCCATTGGATGAGATAGCTAGGGGTGAAATGAGGCCCAAGGAAGGAGAGAGCATTAGCCCAGAAGCTGGGCCGCATGGGTTTTTTGGCCTAATAGAGGTCTGTCCAAGACTGAAATGACAAGTTAAAAGGTTTAAATTAATTGATAAAGAGACCAACTTACATAGGTCAGTTCTTGGGGTTCAAATCTTGATTTATGTAATTTTTGGACCTTTATATGTGTAATGGATTCCTATACAACATGATATATATTAGAAAGAAATAAGAGCGCATTGATGAGTTTAAATATTAGTTGCAAAATGGTGATACATTAAATCATGAAACTTGTTTCAATATTCAAATTCATGTCACATATTGCGAAATTATCATTAATATGGCCAAAATGGTGCATCAACACACTCAAAACACAAAAGTGATATATATTTGAGTAAGATGGGATGCTTGTAGATAGTTAAAGAGAACACTAGATGTGAGAGAAATTCAATTTTTCACATCCTACCCTCTTGAAAAAAATTCATCCTCAAAATTCATCGAAGGTCATAGTCAAACGTTAAAACTGATAACCATAATGTTTAGGTAACTATCCTTAAGCTTAAAGACATCTACCATCATGAGGTACACACTTAGGTTGTTATCATATAATTAGAAGGCACAAAGGGTTTAGCCATTCAAATTTATAGATTTTAAACATTACTTCGCTCTTCATCATAAGATGGCATATTTTAATCATTAGGGTTCCACATCCCTTATACCTAAAACTATTATGATTTTTGTTCATATACACATACGAATTCAAAATAAGTTATTAAGATCCATGTCATGAATTAATCGAGTAAACATATTAATTATAAAAAAATCCCATTAAAATTATCATTGCAAATGTATGCCAATATCATACTAGATTCCATTCGTGGTTTAGTTTCTCCCAAAATTATGTTAATTGTCACCCATTGTGTGATTACCTTTCATATATATATGAAACTAAGCATGTATATACCATGTTTATTTAAGCTAATATCCCAAGGGCATCATCATATTAAGCTCATCATTTCAAACTTATATCTTTGATGCATGGTATGATTTTGTATTAGGTCAGACTTTTGTGAGTGAATTAACATACATATATCAAATTTTATTTAAAGTGAGGTTCTTTCATGTATCGATCATCATTTTAAGAAAATAAATTATCATCAACATCAAGGTTTTGTAATCATTTCACTTATAGATAAGAAGAACTTCTCAAGCCCAAGCCACTCAAGATAAGATTCACCTACATCAAAGAAAAACATGCTAACAAACAATATCCACCCATACAAACTTCAATCCAACTTTCAACAATAAGAACAACCACTAGATTACTTCACATGCAACCACTAACTGAAGCACGAGGTTCATCATGGTGATCACACATTATATACATCATCATAGCATTTTGGAACAACTCTGTCACCTAGATGGAAAATATACATACATTCAAATTCCTCTTTCTCTAGGGTTACATATTTTCATAGGAAATATAGGGTTCAACATTATCAAAGGAACCACACACTAGGCAACTCAAGTCATTTACTTAGAAGTTGTCTAACTAGGGACTCACCATACCCTTCCTTCTTCTCTATCGAGTTTACTCACATCAAAAGTTTACCCTTGTCGCATGTCCCCAACTAGATGTCCTCCTGTTATAATGATGTTGAGATATATATTCATCCCTAACCATGATCCACTAACTATATCTCAACATATAAATAACTAGGCACAACCAAGAATGCTAACCCACTAGCTGTGAGTAGCACATCAAACAAGACATATGAACCATAAATGGTAGTACACTTATATAAAATTTCATGGTATTAACTCATGTCATGAAACACAGTTCAATATCCCAACTTCAACTTAGGTCATTGTCAAACAACACTAGTAACATCAAGATCAATATTAACATCAATCTTAGATCATCTAGGCTACCTACTAGATTATCCTTTCTACGACTCTATACCAATATAGAGACTAGATCTATCATATGAACACTCTCATATGGACTGATGTTGCATCTCTTTCTCTTAGGTTACATGAACACTCACTTCCTTTTTTCTTGTGGTTACATTTTTTATATGTACATATATATTAATACTTCAAATAGGTTTTCTTCAATGTTGAAACATGTGACGGAAGCCACCTTACTCCTTTAATATGAACTCAAAACCAAAATGAGTTATCATACTCATCAAGCAGTCTAGTACCAAGACACCTAGAGAACTAGCAAGAACGTGGGACACACTTATATAGCTTCCCTAAGAAAACATATTGTGAACTCATTTCTAGGGTTTATATCTATAGAATCTCCCTCTTCTTATCCTCCTGAGCCTACATCCCATACTCCATGATATAAGGAGGAGAAAATAAAGGTTTCATGGGTTACACAAGTATGTACCTAGTTCTAGAACATCTAGGTTATAAACTAGAGGCTAAGTCAACTTAGCCCACAAGGACAACATATTAAGTATCAAGGGTTGATATGTAAGGTTGACAATTTGTGTTTCATGTAAGTCAATATTTGGTGTAGCTATTTTTCATACTCTAACAACAACATCAAGGAATCAGTTATTACCCAAATCCAAACTACAAATGACTATAAAGTCAATGTTGAAAGGAGCAGGGAACCCGTCCCTAGCATGGTAATATCCAAAGAACTAATTTGGAAGCATAAAAGCTTAGCATACTTGAATAAATAATTGGATGATGCATCAAAATAATCTCAACATTCAACAAGTATAGTATACATTAATTATTACATAGTTCTAAATGAACAATTTTTGTGCAAAGTTCTAAATGCACACTTAATATTACATATACAAGTATGATCATGTACACTAATCTAGGATATTACAACAAGTACATGATAAACACTTGCTCACAGTATGTCAACTCCCAAGCTGTCTAGAAACCTAAAACATATGAGAAAAAAGTATATCAACACAAAAGGTGTTGAGTATAGGGTGGAAAAATAATTATCTATGTTTTTCATAATTTGAGAAGATTTACAAAAGTAATTAAACAAGATTAAAAGAGTTAAATACTTAGCAAAACAAAAACCCATGTTTTAGTAATTACTCCATTATACTAAAAATATCATCTATAACAAGGCCTTTGACCAACTTCCCATCGAAAGGGGTCCACGAGGGTGCTTAAGGATCAACACCATTAGATAACCCTATTTATCAACATGGTCTTCCCTATAATGAAAACTCAAGTAGGATTCCCAGGAATGTTGTCCTTACCCTGATAATATAGGTAGGTACAAAAGGTTTGTATAATGGAGATCTATACCATATATTCAAGTGATAAAACCAGTGGGATAAAACATCGATAATTTACTACAAGACTACATGGAAATATTTGAGAAAGTAAACAAGCATACATACATATCATGAATTCAACTAAGAAAATCATAATCATATAATTACATACCCAATTTCAGAATTCGTAACCTATTCGTGACAACTTAGATCACAAGAAACACCAGATTACGATAACATTATAAGCATGTATTAGATTCTCATCACTAATCATAGATAGATCCATTTTAGGGTTTTGGTTATCTTTAGGTTCCATGTTGGTTATTAGAAAATTTGATTCTCATTTATAATTTAGGGTTCATCATGAATATGTGGTTCAAGTCTCAAGTTATTTCAAGGTTCGATTAATCTTATACAAATATTTCGTGGTTTAAACACATATGTACATTTCTACGTCAAAGACTCATAATATGGAAATCGTGACTAACATTCATAAAGCCAAGGGTTCTAAGCATAAAAGTCTCATATCACCAATACTAGGACATAAGAAACATATATCAAGGTTAGGTATATGTCCCCAAGGTCTAGGCTATATATACCCAACATTGGGTTCAACACTCCCACTAACATGCGCATATCAACATAATTCATTTATATCATTATGGTTAAACATATGAATAATGTGGACATTCACATCAAATTGATCATCAAGGATAGATGAAACTCAAATTTAAGAGCATACAACAATATAAAGGATCCATAACAAGATATAAGAGAATAAGAACTCAATTCAAGCCATACAGGTCACATAAGGCAATTTTGGGTGAATTAGTGTTGCATACATCACTGTACCACAAAAAGGGTTGCCCTAATGCATCTAGATCATAACTCATCATAATGTTATTGATTTCAGGTACTAGTTAGAGTTGGGTGCATGATTTAGGTAAAATGCATCATATCATTATAGTATACTCATGCCTCATCATAAAGGGGTGGGATTCATGTATTTAAGTGCCATATAGGAAAATCATAGAAAAAGGGGATTAAGGGTTGATCCTTGTGCTAAATAGGGGTACAAAGCTATTGTTTTTAAAGTTAGACTGAGGTTGGGTGACATAAAGATGCAAGATTACAACTTTGATTGAGATGTATTAATCAAATTCCAAAACAAGATAAGTATGTTCATTATCACATCCAAGAGAAATGAACGTGATTAGGGCCATCATTTATTTCAAAAGTATTAAAAAATAATGATTTAAATTAGGAGGTAGATTGAGTAACAAAGATCTAATATTTATCATATAAATGTATTATATGTAGTTGATCATAGTGAAGCATCACAACGTTCGTAAAACTAGAAGATAGGAAGGGGATTTAGGGTCTGCAATCATTGTGTGGATTTGGTCAATCTGATGAATTTGATATATTGTTTTGTATATTTTATCCATAGGAGTTGGAAAATATGTCTTTTTGAATGTTTTCATTAGAAACTACATACAAAACTGAGGGTCATTACCATTTCATTTGATGATTGATCTCAGTCGCCAATTCCAAATCATGTACCTGGGATCATGTCCTTCCCAATGGAATGCTCCACGAGTGGGTGGATCTGTGTGCTGACATGTTTGCCTACCTTGACTCAACCTCTAGTAGAGGGGGCAAGATTACCAAATCTGGGCACTCAAACCTGAGTCCACCATGGACCCACCATGTATCAACGGTGCCTACATCTTGACTGCCCTCCCATGGATGTGTCTGCAATGCACCCCATTTCTGACTGGAGGTCGGTGGTGAATCCATTGTGTTGTGCAGGGGGACTCAGGGGTAGGGCTTTGGGGTTGGTCAAGATTGTGAGGGTGAGGGTGAGGCAGAGTTGTTTCCACCCTTGACTAAAGTCGAGGAGATCTAGGGAAATGGAGCCTGACAAAGGGGGTGTGGCCGAGCTACTTGATATAGAAGAAAAAGGTATAATGAGACGAAGGGATGTAGGGCACATAACCAAGAGGAAAATGAGGGGGAAAGCAATGGAAACAAGAGATGAAGAGAAAAATAGGTTCAATGGTGGAAAATGTTGAGGGAAAGGGGCCCTAGGTGGCACCAAATCTTAGTTGGGGTGAGTCTCAGCAGCACATTCGGTGGAGATGTATGGAGGTAGAATAAGCATCATTACTCTTTTTATTAGGGATCAATCCATGGCCACCTATTCCAACATTTCCCATTGATGGGGACAACAAGGGATGGATTTAGGACCAATGGAGGGGCGAGTCTTAACCCATCAGCTAGGCTATGTGGACATCTTGGGCCTAAGAGAAGCTGCCCCAAGACCTGGATGATAGGTTAAAAAGGAGCAAAATTAAGTGAGAAAAACACCAACTTACATAGGTCATATCTTGGGATTTTAAGGTTCTACAAGAAACGTTTTGCATTATTAGATTCTTAACTGAATCCTCTAGAACATGAAAGATATTAGAGTGTAAAAAGATCGCCTTGATGATGTTAAATTTTCATTGCAAGATGGTAATACATTAAAGCATGAAACTTAGTTCAACATGCAAATTAATGTCAGATATTGTAAAAAAATCATTAATGTGACCAAAATGGTTCATCAACACACTCAAACCACAAAATTGATATACAATTGAGTAATATGGGCCACTAGTAGAGAGAGAAATATTACACTATATGAAAGCAAAAGTCACTCTGTCACATCTTCCCTCATTAAAAGAAAATTCATCCTCGATATTCATTCAAGATCATAGTCAAAGGTCAAAACCAATATGTTATGTTTAGGTAACCATCCTTAGATTTCAAGGCATCTACCATCATGGGTTGCATACTAGGTTGTTGTCATATGATTCAAAGGCGCCAAGGGTGTACCCATCCAAATCCATATATTTTGAACACTTCTTAGCTCTTCATTCTAGCATGACATTATTTAATCATTAGGATTCCACATTCCTTATACCCATAGCTATTATGGTTTTTGTTCATATACACATATAAATTCAATGTGATTTATTAAGATCCATGCCATTAATTACTTGAATGAAAATATTCATTAGAAAGAATTTTTCATTATGATTATCATTGCACTCGTATCTCATTATTAAACTAGATTTCATGCTTGGTTTAGTTTCCCCCAAAATTATGTTGATTGTCACCCACTATGTACATTACCTTTCATCTAACTTTGAAACTAATAATGTATATATCATAGTTATTTCAGCTAAGATTCAATGGCCATATCGTATTAATCTATTCATTTCAAACTTATATATCTCATGTAGGGCATGGTTTCATGTTAGGTAAAACTTATAAGAGTGACTTATCATACACATATCAGGTTTTAGCTCAAGTGAAGTGCTTTTATGTATTGAACATCATTTTGAGAAACAAAATCATCATTAGTATTGAGGTATTGCAATCACTTATATCTTAGAAGATCTTCAAAATCCCAAGCCACTCAAGATAAATCTTGTCTAGTTTGAGGCAAAACGTGCTAACCACCAACATCTACCCATACTAACTTATATCCAACTTTCAAAAATAAGGGAACCCACTAGATTCCTTCACATGGAACCATGAAAATGAGTATGAGGCTTATGATGCAGATCACACATCATCTACATCATGTTAGGATTTTGTAACATCTCCCTCACCTAGATGGAAAGCATACATATATATAAATGCCTCTTTCTCTAGGGTTAAAATATTTTCATAGAAAATTGAGGGTTCAATAATATCAAAGGAACCCAAATCAACTAACTTAAATCATGTACTTAGAAGTAGTCAAGCTAGGGACTCATCATATCATATTTCAACATGCTCATATTTCAACATTTCATGTATATTAGAGGTTAGATAATGTGACCTTCTCCCATGCTAGTTGTCCTCCTTTGTAAGGAGATTGAGACCTATGTTGGCCCAAAACCATGTTCCACTAATCATATATCAACATATATAAAACTAGGTACAAGCAAGCATGTCATCTTGCTAGCAATGTGTAGCACATCAAACAAGACATATGTACTACATGATACTATACTTATCTATGGTTGCATGGCCAAAATTCATCTCATGTCATAAAAAATTCTTCAATATTCCAACATCAACTTAGGCCATTGCGAAAGAACACTCATAACATCAACATAGGTATCTACATCAAGCTTAGATCATCTAGGATATGCACTATCTTATCCTTATCATGGCTCTAGACCAATCTAGAGACTACATCTATCATCTAGACACTCTCATTTGCAATGATGTTACATCTCTTTTCTTATGTTACATGGAAACTCATAGCCTTTCTGTGTGTGGTAACATTTTTCACATGTTCATATATACTAATACCTAAAATGGACTTTCTCCAATGTTGAAACATGCAATGGAAACCACTATACTGCTTTCATATGAAATCAAAACCAAAGTGAGTTACAACACTCCTCAGCCAGTTTAGTTGCATGACACCTAGAGAACTAGCAACAACATGGTGCGTACTTATGTAAAAGCCCTAAACACATGTTGTAACATATGTATAGGGTTTGCATATATAAGATCTTCTTTTTCTCACCCTCTTGAGCCAAAAATCCACACTACATGACATAAAGATAAGAAAATAAAGGTTTCAAGGGTTACACAAGTCTACACCTAGTTCTAGATCATCTAGGTTTTAACGTAGAAGCTGAGTTAATTTAGTCCAAAAGCATGGCTTGTTAAGTTTATAGGGTTGATATTTAATCTTGAATTTAATTTTGCTTCATGTGAGTCAACGTTTGGTGTAGTTATTATTCAGGATCTGATACCATCTATCATGGGACTATTTATTACCCAAACTGAAACTCCAAAAGATTAGAAAGCCAATGTTGAAGGACCCAGGCGTCCATCCCTAGCATGGGAAACTTCAAAGCACAAATACAGAAGTGTAAAAATTTATCATACATGAAAAAGTAATAAAATGATGTACAACATAATCTCATCATTTAATAAGTATATTACATAACATCAATTATTACATTGTTCCAATTACACATTTAAGAGTACATTATACAAGTCTAACTATGTACACTAATCTAGGTTATTTCAAGAAATATAACTTGAACACTTTCTCACTAGACATCAACCCTCAAACTATCTCTAAACCTAAAATATACAAGGAATAAGTGTATCAACACACAAGGTGCCGAGTACAAGACAAAAAGATACATATCTTACAGATTTTCATAATTTGGAAAGATTTGCATTAGTAAATGAACAAGAGTAAAAGCGTTAAGTAGATAGCAAAATGAAAATCCATTGTTTGTTCATTTTACTCCATTATACCAACAATAGAATGTGTAATAAGGAATTGGACCAAATTCCCATATGAAGGGGTCCTTAGGGTGCTTAAGGCTCAAAGTCATTAGCTATCCCTATTTATCAACATGATCTATTCTAGATTAACAACTCAAGTAGGTTTCCTAGCCTTATGACATTACCCCAACAATACATGTAGGTGCATACAATTTTTATAATGCAAATATATAATATATGTTCAAGTGATAAAATCTTCGAGTCAAAACATCAAGTACAATGCTATGGTACTACATGGAAATATTTGAGCAAGTAAACGAACATAAATACATATCATGGATTCAACCAAGAAAACCATAATAATATGACTATTAATGCATGTGTCTAATTTGGATATTCTTAACCTATCCTTGACCTTCTAGATAACAAGAAACACCTGATTAATATAAGATTACAAGTATGTATTAGATTCTCATCACTAAGCCTAGATAGCTCCAATTTGGGTTTTTAGTCATCTTTAGGTCCCATGTTTGTTATTGGAAAATTTCATGATTTTTTTATTAATTTATGGTTCAACATGAAGGTGTGGCCCACGTTTCAAGTGATTTTGAGGTTCTATTAATTTTCTATGAACATTTCAGCATTTAATCACATATTTACATTTCTAGGTCAATAGACTCATAATAGGGTAAACATGACTAAGGCTCGTCAAGTCAAGGGGTCCAAGCATAAAATATGACTTGGATTAGCAAGATCAGGAAATAAGAAGCACATATCCAGATTAGGTGGATGTCTCCAAGGTCTAGGCATCATATACCAAATATTGGGTTCAACACTCCCACTAACATGCACATATCAATATAGTTCACTTATATCATTAGGGTTGAACATATGCAATATGTGGGACATCCACATCAAAGTTATCATAAAGGATTGAGAAAATTATGATTTAAGATGACCAGACAAGAGATAAGGATCCATATCAATTATAGATCATACAAACACAATTCAAGCCATGTAGGTCACATTAGGAAATTCAGGGCAAATAGAGTCACATACATCACTATAACACAAAATGGGTTGACCTTAGGCATCTAGATCATAACACATCATAAAGTTACTTATTTCAAAGACCAATTAGATTTGGGTGCGATATTTAGGTTATAAGC
Source organism: Alisma plantago-aquatica (assembly GCA_963693085.1). Classification (NCBI taxonomy): domain Eukaryota; kingdom Viridiplantae; phylum Streptophyta; class Magnoliopsida; order Alismatales; family Alismataceae; genus Alisma; species Alisma plantago-aquatica. The sequence continues at coordinate 717,047,493 of OY856409.1, read as the reverse complement.
ATCATTTGATTAAAGTGTACACATGCATCATCATAAAGGGGGTGGCATTCATGAGGAAAAACATAGAAAAGGGGATTATGGGCTGATTCGTATGCTAAATAGGGATAAAGTTACTAGTTTCAAAATTATGGTGAGGTTATATTACATAAAGATGTAAGATTATAACTATATCAAGATTCATCATTTAATGTCCAAAACAAGACACATATGTGCATTACTGACATCTAAGAGTAAGAAAGGTGATCGGGGCATCATTTAGTTCAAAAGTGTGCAAAAGTTACTGATTTGAGGATTAGGAGGTAGGTTGAGTAACAAAGATCTGAGATTTATTATATAAATGCATCAAATGTAGTTCACCATATTTAAATATTACAACTTTAGTAAAATAGGAAGATATGAAGGGGATTTTGGGTCTGCAAATAGCTTCATTGTGAAGATCTTGTCCAGCTGATGAATTAGACATACAATGTCATACATTTTGTCTATAGGGGTTGGACAGTATGTATTTTTGAACTTTTTGATTAGAAACTACATAGAAAATCAAGCCTCATCTCTATTTAATTTGATGATTGATCTCAACTGCTGATTTTGCATCCCACACTTAGGATGATGCCCATCCTTAGGGCCAGTGCCATGAGTGGGAGAGTCTATTTGCTGATGTTTCCACCTATCATCGGTCAGTGTGGTCAAACTACCTTGACCAGACCTCCACCAGATTGGGGTAAGGTCAACAAATTTGAGCCCTCGACCCCCAATATACCATGAAACCCATAGGGATCGACAATGCCTAGGTCTTGCTCGTGCTCACCTAGATGCATCTATGGTGCGTGTTGCTGCTCACTGGATCTCAGTGGTGCCTCCATCATTGCTGCATAGGGGGGCTCAGGGGAAGGGATTGGGGGCCAATAGAGAGTATGGGAACGAGGAGTCATTTGTGCCCTTTTATGGTGACAAGGAGCTCTAGGGTGATGGAGTGGTACCTAGGGGGTGTGGAGGTGCCACCCCATCTAGAAGAAGAATGTGCAAGGAGAAAAGGGGATGTAAGGAGAAAAACCAAGAGGAAAATAAAAAATGAAAGAAGAGAGGAAGAGAAAACTAGGTTAACTGGTGACAAAGGTGGAAGCTAAGGGGGCCCTAGGTGGTACCAAGGATGATGTGGATTGAGTCACAATGGCAAATCCTTTGGATACGTATAGGGGTAGCTGAAGAATAATCATTCATTTAGTCGAGGCTCAATCCATGGACACTCGATCTAATGTTTCCCAATGGATGGTGTGATGCGTCGACACGCCACAAATGAGAATACTCAAAACTACATCAGAAAACATCACTAAACATGTAGATTACCAGAAAACATAGGAAATTAAAATTGATTCCACAAGCAGCTTGAGCCAAAAACTTCACATATAAGTCCTTAACAGGACACATGTATAACATAACATATATCATGGTGCTTACATCATCATTCTTGTCATTGTCCTATCATATGAGATATCTATTCCACATATATACATATACACATGCCATATAATACATACATGGCTCATAAGCCCAAAAACCTGATCATGATATTGTATCCACAAAACACATCGAGAAACTCCCCAAGGACCTGAGTGTACATGGATGACTTTAGGACTCTAACACTAAAAGACTAGTAGCATGTCCAACCTTATCAGCTACTAATCTTGATGCTGCTCTTCCTCAACTACACAATCTCTACCTTTTTGTTCATGACCACCTAAAAGATGTGGAAAACCCACTGGATGAGACCAAAATCCCAGCGAGAGATATAATTCTCTGCCAACGCCTATTTAAGTACAGATAACTAAGCAAGTAGATAAAGTACTAAGTAGGTTGAGAAGATTCAGCTAAATGATATGTAATGAACATATAAAGCAGATTAAGTGAAACTAGGCAACTTCCATTGAGCAATAGAACAATTAATATTTTAAGAAGGAATATGAAGAACATGTATAACAATTGACTTCTCTTACCATCTTATAATTCAAGAAATTAGTACAAAGATAAGGTAAAGGCTCAACCAATGTTATTCGTATTTGACCCTGAGCAAGAGAAAACACTGTAGTGATATATCATCAATTGCAACAATGACATATAGTCAAGTTGAACGATTGGCTCACAAATGGCCATCCAGATATATATAACAACACCTAGCCCACCTTGGTACATGTACAGTTCTAGAAGAGTAGACTCATGCATGGTCGTTCTAAAAAGGAGTGGCTCATGCATGGCCATCCATATCATAAGGAGATTGTCTCACACATGGCCGTCTCACACAACCTATAATTGTGGATGCACAGAGATACTCAACTTGGACCCCCACATATTCAAAAATATGTGCTCTAATTTATACTCGTTTCACTAATCGAACAATTAAAGTGAACATTGGAAAGGATCTATGGCACACACATCTATGTGATTAGGGTTTCACTTGATTAATTAAGCAAATTGGGTATCTTTTAGCATCAATCAAGTAACAACGTACAAATCCAAAACAAGATCTACAAAGATAAGGGCATAATACAACTCCATAAGATATAAATGTATAAGGATATAAGCATATAAGGCGTGAACTAGTCACATCATCACCAGATGATACTTATCACACCACCATTCACAAGGCCATCACCAAATATCACATCACTAGGGAATATTAATCCCTTAATCACATCAGTAGATGATTCCACCTCACAATAGGATCAATCCATCACCAGGTCATAGGACCCATCACACCAAACAATCTCATCATGCCTCATAAAGGCTCATAACCATTACCCTGTGTCATATGATCACCACCATAGCATACTCAAGCTATGATACTCAAGTTCATATCACCTAGAAGGGTAGGGGATTATAAATAGGAGAGAGGGAAACAACATAATAGAATAACCACTTTAAGAGAGAGAAGTAAGCATATCATATTTTCCAACATTAGGGTTAGGGTTACATGTTTAGCCAATTAGGGTTTCATATCACAAGTCAATAACCAAACCCTAAGTACACCACCTCCCAATTTCTTGGAGCATATCATATGTAAAACATCATTAACTAACCATGATTATAGCATCATGTCAACAACACTAGGTATCACTATCATATACATGTGTATGTGTGTCATTTCATTGTGCCATACATATGTCACGACCACATACCATCCAAGTGTCACGACCCACCACACATTGGAGGTGTCTCAACTACAACACACTAGGTGTCTTGACCATGAAACTTCATGTGTCTCGACCACCTTCTAACATGGCGTTTTGACCGTAACAACTTGATGTCTTGACCGCAACATAAAAGCATGTCTCGACCCCTCATGAACCAGGGTTTTGACCACCCACCAAAGCACATGTCTTGACCCAAAACAAAGGTTGTCTCGGCCTCAAAACAAGACCATGTCTCGATCGAAACTAAAACAAGATTCGTGACCAAAACATGGACAACATATCAACCAACCACCATCTACCAAAGTGTCTTGACCCAAAACTCAAAAACCAAGGTGTTTCGACCAAGACCAAACCAATGGTGTTTCGAACACCAAGATCATGCCATCTCAAATAGAACTTAACCAACACAAAAATAGAGGGAAACCTCATTCAAAATAGAAGGTAAACTCAAGAAAAACCACCATACTCAAGGAGAGAAACTTCACACAAAAATCGGTCACCGAAAATCATAAAATCATGTGTTATGAAACCACCAAGAAAGAAACTCATGCAAGAGAGATAAACTACATTTAACACATCGAAAATAGAACCTACACTCTATGGTACATCAAGGTATACAAGCATCATGCATGTGATAAAAAAAAGATAAGAGGGAACCATCTATCTCATTGTCATCTCAAAATCAAGTACCTCAAATTAGGGTTTTGGATTCCAAGCAAACCAAGCATTAAAACCACTACCATTCAAGTTCTAGAGCATGATAACATCTACTATCATATTAAGGGTACATTTTACAGAGAGAAAATAAAAAATGCATGTAAGGGAATGTGCAATAATAGAGAGGGTAGAGGGTTATAGCATCTGCTTAAGGAAGATCAACTCCAAGGATCACAAGCTCCAAGCACACAATCACCGTGGATGATGAAGCTCCACCAAAGGATCCACTTTTGGCCGCAAGAATACCTCAAGAAGGAGAAGATGCCAAGATCAAAGATTTCTCAAGGAAAGAGAATAAAAAAGATCTCTATGCCGAACCAAAGGAAGAAGGGGGGAAAGAGAGAAGAAACTCCCTCTCACTTGGGTTTCACCTTGTCCAAACATGGCCTATGAACCTTGTGATGAAGAGCTTACTATCAAGAATGACCACCATGTATAGTCTATAGTTTAAGGCCAAGAAAAGAGAAGAAGATGGGGTAGAAGATGCAAGGAAATGACACAAAAGAAAGGCATATACTTACCAAGGTTGAATATGATAAAGAGTCACCACATGCAAGAATCTCAACCACCAAGAGCTCCAAGATCATTTCTTCTTGCTCCACAAGGCTCCAAGGATGAGCAAAAGAGGGTGAGGAAGGAAGAGGGCCAAAAGGTTGATTTGCATGGAGAGAAAAGAGTTTATATAGAAAAGGAGGAGGTAGGTAGGGTAAGGGGTGATGTGTCAACACCTAAAGGCACCAAAGGGACACTTGTCCACCCAAGAAACCAACATGCAATCACTTAAACCATGAATGCACGAAATGGTGATACAATCTATGTTGGGTCTCTACTTCGTGGGCCCCCAACACATGGTTTTGGTTGGGACACTCCAAGGTAGGTTGAAACAACATCAAAGCACATGTCTAGGCCTAGAGATAAAGGATCACCACCACTCAAGGTTGAAACACAACACACAAGGACAACTGTCTCGACCCAATACCAACATGGTCGATAAAAAACACACCCAAGGAAGGTGTCTTGATTGAGACACATTCCAAGCACCCATATGGTCGAGACAAGCCAACACAGCACACATGGGTCAAAACCAAGCAAACCCTAGAGATGCCACCACTCAAACAAGGCCCAACCAAGGTGCCAAAAAGTATCACACTCTCTCTCATGAAGCCAAGAGAGAGAAGACACACACTAGGTGTGGCAAATTGCAAGATAATCCTTGCAAATGGGTAAGTTTCAACTTGACCTAAAACAAGCACACAAAGCACAAACATCATACAAACAAGCTCAAACTAGAGACTTAAGCTATCCACAAGATCTAAAAACATCTAAAAGGATTAGAGAAATGTTCTAAGCACTTAATCAAGCCAAACAAATAGGGTTATCCCAAAACACATGTCAGGGGTCTTACAAGCTATAGACTCCTAACAAGGATTTTGCCTCTGAAATCCTAAGCAAAAAGAGACGGGTACTTCCTATGCATCTCTTCCTCAAGCTCCCACGTGGCTCCCTCAATGCCATGGTGATGCAATAGAAACTTCAGCAACACTATATCCTTCTTCTTCAACTTCTTTACTTTTCAATCAACGATCAACATGGGTCCTTCATCATACGACCGAACTCCACTGGTTGCAGCACTACCTCAGTATCAGGGTGGTACTTCCTTAGCATGGACACATGGAACACTAGATGCAACTTGTGCAAATCAGATGACAACTCCAACTTATAAGCCACCTTCCCGACACGTGCCACCATAGGGTAATGTCCCATGTACCTGGGATCCAACTTACCCATATTCACAAACCTCAAAGCACCCTTCCATGGAGAGACATTAAGATACACCCGATCTCCCAATTGTAACTCCAAGGGTCTACACCGGTTATCAACATACGACTTCTACCTATCCTAGGATGCCTTCAACTGTTGTTGAATCACTTTAATCTTTTCTATCATTTGCTATACAAGCTCAGGAATAAGAAGCTGATATTCACCTATCTCATACCAACACAACGGAGATCTGCAACATCTCCCATACAATGCCTCATACGATGCCATATCAATGCTCCTCTAATAACTATTATTTTAAGCAAAGTCTATCAACCTGAGGAGGATATCCCAACTGCCCAAAAAGTACAAAACACAAGATCTCAGTAGATCCTCCAAGGTTTGTTGGTCCTCTCAGACTGACCATCTATCTATGCATGAAAGGTAGTGCTAAAACTCATCTGCATACCCAAAGCTGTATGTAAACAATCCCAAATGGAATCATGGCCTTTGGCTGTCCTCAGAAGACCAACCACAAAGTCCATCGTCACGTGATCCCATTTACACTGTGGTATAAGTAATGGTTGCAAATTACCAAGAGGCTTCTGATGTTCTACTTTGACTTGCTGGCACACTACGCACTGGCCACAAACTCGACCACATCACACTTCAAGCCAGGCCACCAATAAAAATCCTTCAGATTGTGGTACATCTTGGTATTACCTAGATGCATAGCGTACAAAGACGAGTGAGCTTCTTCCAGAAGAATCTTCCTTAGATTATCAACATCAGGAACCACGACTCTACTGCGGTAACACACTATCCCATCTTCTACCTCGTAGAATCCATCACGCTTCTCGTTGTCAAACTCCAATCATATATGTTGTATTACAATTTCAGTCTATTGTGCCTCTCTGATCTGATGCCAAAACATCAGCTTCACCTGTAACTATGCCAACAACCTAGATAACAAGGAAACCTCTAGCTTTACATTCATCTAAAGTAGGGATACCAAAATGTCTCTCTTATGGCACACCAAGGAACACAATTGTGCCTTCTCCACATATGACAACAAAGAAGACTTCCTACTTAGTGCATCTTCCACGATGTTTGCCTTTTGTGGGTGGTAATTATGGTACAGTCATAGTCCTTGATAACCTCCATCCAGCATCATTGCCTCATGTTCAGCTCCTACTGTGAGAAGATGTACTTCAAGTTCTTATGATCTGTGAAGATCTAACATTTCTCACCATAAAGGTATGTAGTGTCTCCATATCTTCAGAGCATGAACCACTATATCTAACTCTAGATCATGGGTTGGATAGTTATCCTCATGTTTCTTCAACTATCATGATGCAAAAGATATCACATTCTTATCTTGCTTCAGCACACAACCCAAACCATTCCTTGACACATCACAGAAAACTATGTATCATTTCCCCTTCTTAGGTAAAACTAACACTGGTACACTTGTCAACTTCTCCTTCAACAACTGAAAGGCACAATGACATATGTCATCCCAAACAAATGGCAAATCTTTCCTCGTCAACTTCATTAGGGGAAACACCACTGAGTTGAAGTTCTTAATGAACCTCCTGCAGTATCCTGCCAAACCCAAACACTGTGCACTTCTATCAGCATATTTGGTTGCTCCCACTCCAGAATGGACTCTACCATCTTTGGGTCCACACGAACACCCTCATAGGATATCACGTGTCCTAGGAAAGACACTTCCTTCAATCAAAACTCACACTTACTGAACTTGGCATGCAACTAATGTTGTCTCAACATGGTCAATACTGTGCACTTCTATCAGCATCTTTGGTTGCTCCCACTCCAGAATGGACTCTACCATCTTTGGGTCCACACGAACACCCTCAAAGGATATCACGTGTCCTAGGAAAGACACTTCCTTCAATCAAAGCTCACACTTACTGAACTTGGCATGCAACTAATGTTGTCTCAACATGGTCAATACTTGAAAAAGATGTTTTTCATGTTGCTGACTATCTCTAGAGTATATCAGGAGATCATCTATAAAGACCACCATGAATTGATCAAGAAACAGTAGAAACACCCTATTCATAAAATCCATGAATGTTGTCGGTGCATTGGTTATCCCAAACGGCATAACCATGAACTCATAATAACCATACTTTGTCCTAAAAGCTGACCTAGGCATGTCATCCGCCTTGATCCTCAACTGGTGCTAACCCGATCTCAGGTCTATCTTCAAGAACATTGTAGTACCACACAATTGGTCAAACATGTCATCTATCCTCGACAAGAGATACTTGTTCTTTATCGTCACCTTGTTCAACTGTCTGTAATCTATACACAACATCATAGATACATCTTTATACTTCACAAACAACACAGAAGCACCCCATGGAGACATGCTCGGTCTGATGAAACCCTTCTCGAGCAACTCTTACAATTGTTTCTTCAACTCTGCCATCTTAGATGGTGTCTGAGCTATCAGTTGTGTAGCTGGGACTAGATTGATCTTAAAGTCAATCTCTTGGGGCAGAGGAACACCTGTGAACTCATCTGGATACACATCCTCAAACTCACAGACCATTGGCACCTCCTAGATGCTAGGACTCCTCACCTTAATATCCATCACATGTTCCAAAACCACCTCACAACTCTGTCTCATCATCTTCTCCACCATAGCTGACACCAGACGCATCAAAAAAAATTTCCTATCTCCTTAGAAGGTCCACTTCACATTACCATCTACGAATGTCATGACCTTAGAACTACAGTTCAAGACCACATGATACGTCTCCAAGGTATACATTCCAAGGATCACATTGAATCCATGCATATCAAGGGATATGAGGTCCACTTGAATGATGTGTCTTGAAAAAGAAAGGACACAAGAAGGACACACCTGTTGCAACACTGTGGAACCAACTAATGGGGTTCCTAAGTGAAGATTGTCTCGCCTATGACTAACATGAAAACAACAACTATCAATCACTTCTTGAGTGATAAAGGAGTGTGTCGCACCTAGGTCAACTAAAATAGATATGAAATAAGAAGAAGACAAATTAGAATGAAATAACTCCATATGACTTGTCATAACGCATAGGTTGACCACTCCTTCTAGCTGTCTCATAGTATAGAACCTAGTCATTTCCTATTGCCATCCCCATATTATGATGGCCTAAGCTGACGAAATAACATGTGATGCTTGTCCACATCCTCCTCCTACTCCACCACTGAATTACTACCTCTGTAAGACATGTTGGCTCTTCCTCGACTATTGGGTCACCTCATCATCCTTCATGGAACAAAATTGCTTGGTATGCCCAACCTGGCCACACTTGTAACACATTCTGTTCTCATACCATGACTTTGAAAGCCCTGTCACTGATATTGAAGCTGCATTCGGGGCTCCTGTCAGTCGAAAACTACAGCCTCTACCCTTATTGGGTGACCACTAGGTCTGTGCACCTGGCTTCTACTGTGCTGGCGGTGCCAAGAACCTAGGCTTCTTGAAGCCTCCAGAAGACTATCCCTGGTATTGTGTCGGTCTCATCTAGGCACTCTTCTCACGCTTCTCAATTACTGATCTTTCTATTATTCAAACTGACTCCACAAACATGGAAAACCATGCACAATTCTCCAAAGTATCCATTGAGGTAGACAACTCAGAACTCAACCCCTTATCAAAATGTCAAATCCTCTCCTGATCTGTAGCAGCCATGCGAGGACAGAACCTCAACAACTCTATAAACCTCAATTCATACTCATTGATTGACATGGATCCCTACCAGATCCTGTCAAACTGGCTGATCTTCTCATCTAGGTACATTGAGGAAAGTATTGACTAATGAACTCACATTGGAACTCCTCCAACCAACAACAACACCATTCCTCTTCTCCTCTTCTAGGGCCCACCAATGTCCAACACTCCCCTTCAAAAGATATACAACATGCTTCACTTTGTCTACCTCCGGGATGTTGAGGATCTTGAAGGCCTTCTCCAACTCCATCAACCAAAGATCAACATCCTTTGGATCTACTATACCAGCATACTCAACAACATCAACAATCTCAGCCTCTCAAAGGTCTTCCCATATCCAAAGATTTAGCAATGGGAACATCTACCCTTGGCTGTGGTGCATGCATCCTGTCTTCCATGTGCATCATCGTTGCCATGAACTGCACGAAAAGAGACTGAAAGGCATGGTTGGATGGGTCAAACATGGGCACATCAGGTTCCCAATCTTCTCTTGTCTGGACCCTTGCACCACCTCCATGTGCAGAAACATTGCTCTCTACAACATGTTCTTCATGTTGTCTAGACATCTTTTCTACTCTTCTTCTTCATAAGCAGAAGCCACTTTAAGATATATTAGAGGATACTAGAACAAACACGAGCCCTAGTCCTAGGTCCCCATATACTCGGCGAACTTAAAGCTCTGATACCAATAAAACTTTGGGGCATCGGGTGTCACAACTGGGACAACGAGGGAAGGATTAAAACCCAAGGGAGGAGAGATCCTTAGACCAATGGATGGGCCATGTGGCCGTCTTGGGCCTAACAGAGGCTGGAGCAAGACCAAAATTATAGGTTTAAAATGAGTTAAATCAATTGAAAAAAAGACCAACTTTCATAGGTCATGCCATGGGCTTCAAAGGCCTGTTGAGGCAATTTTTGTATCATTTGATTCATAATTGAATCCTCTACAATATGATATATACCATAGAGTAAGAAAACACATTGATGAGGCTAAATTATTGTTGGAAGATGGTGATAAATTAAAGCATGAAACTTTTTTCAGCATGCAAATTAATGTCGTCTATTGTGAAATAATCATTAGCGTGGCCAAAATGGTGCATCAACACAATCAAACTACAAAAATGATATACAATTGAGTAAGTTGTGTCACTAGTAGAGATAGAAAGAGCACATTAGTTGGTAGAGAAAGTCAGTACATCACAATTATTCAACTAAATATTTGCCAAAGATATATGTAGTTTTTGGACACAAAGTTTGACCAAGTAATATAAAAACAATACCTTTATGTTCTATAACATGTACATGTTTGATCAAATTATGGATTTGATAATTTGTTCAACTAAAGACTACCATAACTAAATCCTAAAAATATTTGATATCATTACGAATCAAGTTCTTCAACCAAAGAGTATGACAACTAGCTCCTAACAATGTTTTTCGAGCTGTGTTGATTATTGACAGACAAGTATCTATATGAACTATGATTTCATGCGCAAGTTGTCAATATCATGTTTAACATGATCCGATTTACATGTCTTCCAAAAATTATCTATTATATAAAAATGGACTTGAGCATATGGTAGAATTAATGCATTAACTAAATCAAATGTGACTATGATTTACATTTTACTCTCTCTCTCTCTCTATATATATATATATATATAAATATATATATATATATATATATATATATATATATATATATATATATATATCCATATCTATGATTTTTAGTCTGAAACATATACATAGTTACATTTGAAACATTTTTAAGGTGTGACAAGCGGTCATTTGATGGTGGTGTGAAAAGAAACTTGCAATTCTTACTTTTAATAGGAAGTATTAATAAGTAACTAAACTTCATAATAAATTCTTCTTCATCAGGAAAATATTATTCACAAATAGGTATTTAAAATAATTCTTATTTCATAAGCGTGAAAGACCAAATAGGGTTTTTAAAATACACTACACAAAAGCTTAAATTTTATCTAATATGAATGCATTGCTTATCAATTTTATACAATCTACAAACTTTGTTTTATTTGATCATTCATTGTTCTTTATGGAAAAATGTATCATGTTATCATGCAGGAGATAAACTCTTGTTATAGTAATTCACCTTTGAGGCTTCAAGTGTTCATCTTCATAACTGGGATGGTGTACTCTTTCTTCTCAACTTTCACTCAAACAATTTCAGCAATGAGGAACTGGCTAATAGTGTCAATAATTCTCACAACTACTTACATTGTGGTCCTTTTGGTAATACTTGTGAAGGATGGTATGTACCTTTATCGAACAATATCCTTGGTAAAGTATTGTATATTTCAACTTGAACTCTCTGATTTGATCTTGAAGTACATATTTGTCATTGGCACAAGTTAGCTTAGTCTTATAGAGTAAATCCATCAAAAAGGTTGTAAAATATAATGTTGCAACGAATTAGAGTTCGACATTGTATTAGTAAAGATCTTTATGATGTAGTTGCGAGAATAGAATAACTATAAGGTAGTCTTACGAATATTTTAATAGTCATAGAATGTCTGTAGATGTAGAAGTCATGGAGGAAAGTGATGGTAGGAGGCGCTCTATGATGGCGGTGCTAGGGTTGGAGGGGGCGACGGGGACGTCGGGATCGACGAGGGCGCGTGGGGGCGATCGCGTGTGCGATCTCACCAGAGATCTGGGGGTGATGGGGAAGACAGGCCGTTCAAAAGGAAAGAGACGACGTATAACAGATCTGGAGCCCGAAGAAAAGGCACGACCTCGTTATCCATACCGGAAATCGGCATCCATTTTAATGTGGCAGGGATGCACGGGCAACAGTAGGAAGAGACCACGGGTGCCGAAACAAACCAAGACGAGGGTACACGTGAAGGATCTGTAGAGGACGGCACAGCCGGCTCAGACCAACGGCCCAGAGTGGAGGCAATTCCCAGCACGTACGCCAATGTTACAGCTGGAAATAAAAGGGGCGCGAGTGTCGCATAAGCGGGCGACGAGAGTAATTTATTCTTTCTTGAGAAGCTGTTCGAGGAGGATCTGTCGTATGAGGCTGTGTCATTAGAGGAGATGGATGGCATACCCTCACTAACAATAGAGCCGGACGCAGAGGAAGAGCTAGCACGTCCATGGAGATATGCAGTAGTGGTGAGAATGATCGGCACGGAGATTGGATATATGACGCTGAGGGATAAACTCAAACTGCTCTGGCAGATCAAAGGAAGATTTAATATGTTCGAACTGGAGCATGGTCACTTTGTTGTACATCTTTCATGCAGACATGACTTCCATACAGAAGATCTTCCGCTGCAATGTAGTGGTCTGGGAGGGGTACCCAAACTTCCAACCTACATAGGCATTTCCGGATTACATTGTGACATGGGTTAGGATTGTTAATCTGCCCCTCGATCTGTATGTCTCTACTATGTTCAAGTATATAGGCATGGCACTTGGATGCCTGGTCAAGGTGGACAACCATACTGAAAATAGATCACGCAGCCAGTTTGCTAGGCTGGCTATGGAGGTTGACACATCGAAGGACTTGGTAGCTTCTATTCTGATCAATTGAGTTGAATATGAAGTTATCTACGAGGGCCTCCCTTGGGCGGGTGCTAAATGTGGGGAAGTGGGTCACATTTCTAAATACTGCAAGACAGATACAGCTAAAGATAGTGATACTAGCAAGAATGCAACTGGCGGAAGTGAGGAAGTCCCTCCAGCAAACAGGGCAACAAGGTCGGGCGGATGGCAAGTTCAGAAGTAGAAATGGGCTAGTAGGAGGAGGAAGGCGCAAGCCAACGTTACAATGGAATCTGGGAATCGCTTTGCGGGCCTGGTGGATGAAATAGAGGGGGAAAGGCCGGCAACGAGCAGTGCGGCAATACGGAAGGACATACTAGACATGTTAAGGTATGGAGGAAAAAGAAAGCCCAAACCCAATATCAAGAAGGGGAGGTTGAGGCTGAGAGAGACATATTACGAGACATTACCAACACAGGCCGTAAGGAGAAAGGAGAAGTTAACAAGGTGAATAGCAGCACACAACAGGTAGAACAAAGGCACATAGTTGTTAATCCGGAAGTAGACCAAGTGATTACAATTAATGATATGGAGGATCCTAATGTCATAGAGGTGGACATGGATGACTTTAATGAAGATATATACAACAACTGAGAGGATCACAGTATCATCAAGGCTGAAGAAAGATAGAACATACAAGGGCATACGAGAGAGAGACAAGGCCCTACAGCTTCGAAAAATCGGGACCAGTAACAATCTCAGCACTAAGAGAAAAGGAAAAAGTAAACCACCGGACCCACCTGGTGCGAGGAGAAGGAGCCCACGCGTGACTGAGTTACAAGCATGCTCAGAGGAGACACCGGATACATTAATAGGACAGCAGAAGCCTACCTGCGGAGCAGAAGAGTCACTAGACGAGAAGAGAAGTGAGGCTGAGGGGAAGGAGGCCCCGACAATTGAAAGCTGCTGAGTGCAGGAGGGTCAATGCCCAGACTACCTTTCCCTTACTGATTTATGTTTAAACTTTTGTGCTGGAACGTGCGAGGCATAGGAAATAAGGATAGATGTTCTGTAATGTCTAATTTGCTGCGTGAACATAAACCGGCGGTGACTGCTATCCTAGAACCAAGGAGTAGCGGTAAAGCAGCTACAAAAACTATTAAAAGACTTGGGTTCACTCATTCACATCGGGTGAAGGCTAGAGGGTTTGCTGGAGGAATATGGCTGTGTTGGAAAGGGGATGAACACAGAGTCCAGATTATGGGAAGCCATGGGCAGTTCGTTACCTGTAATTGACTCATTGTACATGCTAAAATGGTTACTGACTTACGCTATATCAATCAAGGGGTTAAGTACAGTCCATATTTTTGGGGGATGGTACTTAAAATTTGACATCATATGTAGTGCTAAACACATGTATAACTTTGTCTTTACCAACTCTTTTAATTTCTAGATAATCATTTCACACAAATGGTTACACCAATGGGAATTTGATGTATTCCTCAATAGTAGTCACCATTATATATTAATATGGCACTTTTGGTAGTACTATCGAAGGATATTAGGAACTTTTAGTTGAACAATTATTTTGGCCAAATGATATTGTATACTTGCCTTCAGAAAATGATATTGTATGCCTGAAATTAAATGAAGAAGCTAGCAATTTGCAATTATAATAACGTAATTAAAAAAGGAGTATAGAAGCAAAAAATTAGTTAAAAGTAGAATAATAGAGTCCATTTTGTAGTATTTGAGAAGTAAAGACGTAAAATACGGTCAAAAGTAGAAGAGCATAATTCACTTTTTATAGTTTTGAGTTATATTTGCAAAAAAATAAATGTTTCATTTTGTGAAGCAATATGCTCATTAAGTTTAGTAAGAAATATTTATTTAACTAAATAATATACCTTACATAAATTTATACTTGTCGTCTCATCATTATTTTATTCTCAATTCTTTCACCCAAGATATATTTAAACATTATCACGTAGTTCGTATGTAACCAACTGACAAACGGGCCACCAAAATTCAACATCGACATCCATCTGAATTAAATTTACTTCAACTTTCGTTCTACAATAGAATTCCCTTTTAATTTTTATTGAGCTTACAACTTTGGTAGTTACCAGATTCCATCCAACTTCTTTCCAATTTTGGTAATTACTCAGATTCCATCCAACTTTTTTTCCAATTTTGGTAATTACTCAGATTCCATTTAACTTTATACTTTTTCAGTCTATAATCAGGTGTATAAAAAGGCCATTTCATAGTTGGGGTTTCAATAGTCTTTAATAGACACTCCAAATCTTATGGTTACTTGTCATTGTCTCTTTAAGCTCCTATGAAGTATAATATTAGTTTATCCTAGACCTGTTATAACCATATGCATTTGGTTCATTTGCATTGTGTACACAATAAAACATCCCTAGAATAAAATTTTGATATTTTACTCCCCATCAAAACCAAACCCACCACTATAAATTGACTCAAATTAAAGAATCACATATGTTTTTTGGGAAACGCAGAACCTAAACTGCTAAATTTCACTTTTTTGGTATTGGCTTGTTAACCACTTGTTCCATTTGTCTACAACAGATACATCTTTTTATTCCATAGTGTGCGAACTCTATTCTAGATTGGGATCTCTCTCGCACCCTTCTTACATGTATTTAATGGCATCGATCTTTTACACCAAGAATTCAATATAGAACATAAATTAGTGTCCTACTTTTTCTCGAAGCATGCATGTTTGGCACCTCTTTTTGATATAATTTTTGTTATATGTTCCCTTTTAAATTTTTATTTCTACTCAATTTCATGATTGGTAAAGTCTTTGTATTTCTTCGGTTTCCATAAATGTTCAATTTTAAATTAATTGTAAAAAGAGAACTTTTCATTTCTACTAATATCATCATTTTGAGTATGCTCAAGCTTTTTCATATAGACTCCCAAGATTGTTATATTACTTTCGTAAAGAAAAGATATTGTGTTTGATTACTAGGAAAAATGAGCTTTTGTTGATAGGTGAATATATAGATTCAATCTAATATTGTAATAATGAGATGCAAAAAAAAGAAATTACAATGGAAACTTCGTGTGGTTGGGAACGGATTCCTCCAAGAAGTCACATATGATGAATTATGGTATAAGCTTTGAATTTTCGGTTTATCCACAAGGATAAGACTCTCATTATTGAGTTCATCCGTAAGGAAAAACTACAAGTACTGTATGCTTGTTGGCAGATGAGATCCTCATGGATACATACGAACTTAGTTGATAAACAGTTGCCCAAGAATAAATAGGAATGGGAAAGAACACTCATTAAACCGATAGTATGTTTGTAGTTTTTGTGTTTTATGTAGTTCACTAGAATGTGTTCTTTCTATAATATAGATAATTGAAACAATAGATATATGGTGGTTTCCTTGATTCCAAAGCACCCAATAGCCACCCAAAAAGTTTAGCTGCTTCCTTTAAAACCAATATTTTTGCTTATGCTTAGTCTAAGTTTGGAAAGGAGTGTGCGTCCCCGATTTCATGTGGTTAATTACGGGGCAGAGGGAGGTTACCTGTCAATGATTCAAAAAAAGAGGGGCGTGTCGTGCGTTTTGTCTACTACTAAGCATGCTAACATCTTATAACACTAAGCTATCTAACTTCATGCTGTGAAGTTCGGATGGCATTTAATACTATAGTTGTGGAGTTCTTGATTCATGTTATGCTTATATTGCAAAATATGCAACTTGCATATTAGTTCGTGCATTTTTATATGAGCATCAATAGTATTTAAGATATAACATCTTAAGTTAGTCAGCATTTATTATTTTATATTTATCATAAGTAAAGCCAAGAGTTTGGAAAAGTCAGACAAGACTTGTCATCTTAGCCAGATTTTAATAGAACCTTATGAGGCTGCGATGAATCATTGTTGTAAATAACGCTTCTATATTATCGTAATGCAGGCAAATCAATCAAGAAAAAGGACTTCCATATTCATGGGGATCTTCAATGCCTTTGGAGCCGTCGCAGCAACACTTCTATCTAACAGCCCTGGCATGTTACCTGAGATACAGGTATCTACATGAAATACAAGTTTGTATGTTGAATTATATTAAATACAATACATGTTCAAGCCATAAATTATGTTTCAATCTTTTAACACAGTCAACCCTGCGGAATCCTGTTGTGAAGAACATGAGAAAAGCATTGTCATTACAGTTTACAGTTGGTCTCGCCTGTTACTATGGTGTGACTTTAGTAGGATATTGGGCGTATGGATCATCTGTTTCTGAGTACATTCCAAAAGAGTTCACCGGGCCAAAGTGGGGAAGGGTTTTAGTAAACTCTGCTGCCTTCCTGCAATGTGTCATCTCCCAACATGTAAGGTCTCAGTTTAAGTTAGCAAAACTTCCTTGATTTATGAAACTTATCAATAATTTGATTTGGGTAAAAATCATGAGTTACAGATGTTTATCGTACCTGTTCACGAGACTCTCGACACCAGCTTCTTGAACTTAGAACAGAGCATGACCTCAAAAGCTAACATTCTCCGAAGGTTTCTTCTGCGGGCAATAGTTTTTGGCATGAATACTCTTATAGCAGCGGCATTACCTTTCATGGGAGATTTCGTAAATCTCCTTGGATCATTTACTCTTTTCCCATTGACGATGATGTTTCCTAGCATGATTTTCATCAAGGTAAGGTTCCTAGTTTATAAGCAGATAGGATTGACGTTGGTAGAAAAACAGATGAGATAGTTGTTTATATATGCATACAGGTGAGGAGGAAGACCGCTACAGGAAGGATGACAGCCTTGCACTTATTTATCATTGCCATATCTTCAGTTTTATGCCTAGCGACCACTGTTTCAGCCGTGCGGTTGATCATAAACAACACTAGAACTTACCACTTATTTGCAAATACTTGAGAAGTTGTTTGAATGACGCGTCCGTCTCGTAGCTACTAGTTTAACCAACTAGTATGGATATGAAGTGACCCATATGAATGGAAGTTGTTAAAAGAATGATTTTGGGCAACCACAGACTGCTTATAAATATTTGCAGTAAATGGCTCTTTCTTTGCCTACTTTACTTTTTTCTGCTCTGGTTTCTCCCTAGATTTAAACTTTCAACGGCCTGTCGTTTCATGCTTCTCCTTCGGCCATGATCAAGTGACAAAGGTAAGTTGATCTGCTTGTCATCCAAGATGGAATCTTCCTCCTTATTCTCTCCTCTCACTCTTCATATTGATTGCTCACCAGCACACGTTTCGTCCATTTCAGCAACATCGTGTATGGAGATACTTCTCTTAACATATATGACAGCCTCACCGCCGTAAAGTTGGCGCATTATTAGACTAGCGCCCGGATGTTGTTGATGATCCCCGAGATTCCTTTTCTCATTGAACCGACATTTATTACAACAACTCTAAAGATGTGAACACATTGCTATATTACAAGGCTTCATAACCTCTACCTTTCCTTACTACAAGCGAAACGGACATCACTACCCAGACCTATTCTCTTCTAACCATGTTTCGGGTCCACTTACGAGTAATGCTCTTAGTGAAACGCCCTGTACAACGGCAAAACCACATCCCTGATCTAGGACGGGGGTAGGTGTATATACAAATTGGAGACTGATTCAGCTATGTGATCTTCCTGTGGAATACTTAGGAGCATATCATTTCGGTTTAGGGGTGGCATTAGCTGATGGAGGTGATCAACCCTCTAATGGTTGGACTATGAATCTAACCCCATCTGGGACAAACAAAATGCATATGATCATGTTCAATAAAGATGGCCACTACGAAGCTACACTGCTCAGTTGATGAGTAATGATCTCTCGGTTGGTCCAACGCCAGCTTTTGGAGATTATGATTGGATTAACTTCAGTAAAGGTGAAAAATTTAATAAAAACTTTGCGTAAGAAAATTAAAAAAAAATTAATCAAAACCATCTTAGTTTCCCCTTGACTAAGCCTGCTGCTGGATGTCCCATTCGACCGATTGGAGAGACCTAGAATGCTGAATTCTCTTGTGATTAGTAAGCTATTTCCTAATGCTTGGAGATGGAGAAGATGGTCCCACTAGGCCGTGATTTTGTTGATTACACCCTTCAAGCTCCTCGAACTGATGTGTGCATGATTCCTACGATAACACAAGGGTTCTCATCGAAAATTTTGAAAAGTAAGATTCCAGAAATCAAAACCTAATTATGCAAAACTGGAGCAACAAACACATGATTTGCATGAGACTCTAAGTTGAATAATGAATTAAATCTAGATCAATATGCATTCATCAATACCCAAAACTTGGTGTCCAAGGAATCAAGAGATAATTCATTAATTAACTTTTCCAGGTCAATTAACTAACTTGGATACTTCTAGAATCTCATTGATGCTCTTATAGTTCATTAATCAATCAACTCAAAACATTATTGGTGTATAATAAAGGCATGAATTATTGATTTGGAAAATTGCATGCTTGAGACTCATTTGCCTAACAGATACCTATGATTTGGATATATAAAAGGCAATTCATTTATTATGTCAACCACATCTCAATATTGGAACATACCAAGGTCTCAAAAATCCATGTTGGTATGGCTTTCTATTTAGAATCCGAACTTGTTCCTACTTATATGATAAATCTACCAAATGTATAGGTCTACATGATGATGATGTTTTGGTGTATGGCTGACAATTTCTCAACATGGATATGATATTGTTGCTAGGAAACTTTTCCAACTTAGAAGGGTAATCCAAATTATGTGCCACTTTTCCTTCATAGTCTACTATAGGAGAGGGGGCGGGGCCATGTATAAGGTGTGAACTTGCCTGATTTCCAATAGCATAATATTTATATCTAGGGATATACTTTCAAAAAACTACCCAGTCTCACATATAGCCCTCCACGTGTATCCTCCTATTAGCGTAGCACTTTTAGATCTCCTACAACACTTTAAAGTATTGCAACTTAATATTTATCTTCTTATATGTCAATAATACCAGCTTAAAAACCAACAATTGTCTCAAAATTTCCTCAAACCAACATATAAGCATTCTTCAATATCTTTGATATAGATTCTTGTATGGAGATAAACTCATATAGGTCTATAGGTCGTTGTCATTAAAAACATGTTCGAACTCATGTATGAGTCTCAATCACCATTAAACTATAACAAGACCTCACCATACAACTATGTCTTGTATGTTTCTATCTAACCGCCCATCGATTTATGCATTGAAAGTTGTTTTAATCCACATAATAGCGTTGATATATGCATGCAACATGTTACAAGAACGACTAGTTAATTAAGATCATTAATTTGATGGAACAGAAAAAGGCATGCTATATGGCCAAACTATATCATCAGTGTTCGTATGCACATTTGTTATTCAGATAGTTTTGATAGGAAAAAAGTTAACTTAAATTTGTCATTTTCAAAATAATAACCACGATAGAATTGTGCCACTTCCATATCCTGTAGAGGAAAACAATAAATTCTGATTTGATCTCACGTCCACTCAACACTACATAAAGATCATAAAAGCTGAATCATCCTCTAGTGCTCCACATTCACCTACTTGAATTTCTACATTTTATGAAAAGATCATTAATTTCACTAGGGAAAGAAAATACAATTTAAAATTCTACAGTATTAAATAGCATAACGAATTACTGCAAAAGTGGAACATAATGTCAAATTTGGTATCTACATGCCAAAAATATGTCTAGGTGCAAAGTTAGATATTAATATGATAATCCTAGACTTGTAAACTAAAACATGAAACAATAATAAAAATCAAATTATAAAAAACTACAAGGTTTTAGTATTTAATGTTGATTACATGTCATGCCTCCTATATTTCCTTCCTTTTTGGATTTCTTTGTGTTTTCTGGCTAGTTTTCACACCATCACATTTCAATTTTATGCTCCATGTATCATCTCCTACTTTGAAGGAGACAATTTAGACAGAACATGACTGGATGAATTTCTTTCGCACATTCACCCTCGTCTCTCTTGGATTCTCTACACATTTCCAAACTATGTCAACCCTAACTCAAGCATTGTGATTCAATATTTAAGAAACACACTTTTCTCTTCTCCTAGATTCCTTCTATGAGCATCAAGGAGTCAAGGTGTGAAATCTCACCTAGGATCACTAATCATATTAGCACCATCTACCCCTGTGGAATGATTGCTAGTTGACAAATTATAATTGCACCTTTGGGTCCCCTTACCCAATCCTGTCTACATCTCTAGTGAGCGGAAGATCATTCTCTATCTTTTCAAAGCTGGAGAACAATTACCCCAACTTTACCATCCTAGGCACAGATCGAAACTTCCATGATTGTTGGTTTGGACTACAAAAGAACCACCTTGCCTCTAAAACTCACACTAGTTATGGTTGTTGGAGTTTTGTAGAGGGGTACCTGTAGAGCTCATGGACATATGAATTTTTTTCTCACTTCTCTAGGTACCAAGCCACCATATTCCTTTTTCATCCCCTCCTTCATGTCTAATGATAGTGACCTTGTTTTTTTGTAGTAGTGCATTTTTGTAGTTTAGATTTTAGATGGTTTTGATACAACAATAATTTTGGTTGGACTCCATAGACGTGATGTTGGTCTTGGGCATATTTGTTCTTTATCGATTTTTTTCTAACAATTCTCCTTAGATCCTACCATGGTTATAGTCATAGCTTGAGACCTTGTGTCACAGAACTGTTTATTACCCAAATATTAACTCAAAATGTCTACAAAGTCACTAGGGATATGACCTAGGCGTCTGTCCCTAGCATGGTATTAACAAAGAATGAATGTGGAAGCATAAAACTTTAGCATAATTGAATATATTACAAAATAAAAGCACCAACATAATCTCAACAATTCTTGACTATTGCTAAACAGTATGATTTTATTACAAAATTTCAATTACATATTCAAGAGTCAAATTGTACAAGCCTTCTCATGTACACTAGGGATCTTAAAACAAGTGTACCAAACATAGCTCAAGTCATCAACTCTCTATCCATCTTTGAACTTATAAAATACGTGAAACAATATGGGTCAACACACAAGGTGTTGAATACATGGTAGAAAGATACATATATATAAGCTTTGCATAATATAAAAAGAGTTGCATAAGTAAAGAACATGAATAAACAAGTGAAGTATTTAGCAAAATGGGATCTTGTATTTTATGCAATTTACTCCAATTATACAAACAACATCATATAACATAAGGCCTTTGACCAACTTCCCATCAGAAGGGTTCGTAAGGGTGCTCAATATTAGCAAACCCTTTTATACGTGAGGGACCTCAAGGCCATTGCCAAGATCTAACACTTTCATTGACATGATTTGCCCTATCTTGACAATTCAATAGGACACCCAACCTCATGTCCTTACCCCGAGAATACATGCAAATGCATAAGTCTTGTATAATGGAGTTTTATATTATGTTTCAAGTTATAAAACAATGACAACGAGACAAACATCAAGTACATAACTAGAATACTACATAGCAATATTTGAGCAAGTAAACAAGCATACATATGTATCACATTTTATGAAAGAAAGCCATAGTCATATAATTATTAAATCTCATACATAATTTAGATATTTCATAACCTATCCTTGATCATCTAGATCTCAAGCAACATGTGGTTAACATCAAGATTACATACATGCATCAGATTCTTATCATTAACCCTAGTTAGATTCATTTTTGGATTTTGTCCAAGTTAGGTTCAAGGTTGTTTATTAGTACATTAGATGATCTTATACTGATTCAGAGGTCATCATGAAGGTGCAGTTCAAGTTTCAAGGTTGTTTATTAGTACATTAGATGATCTTATACTGATTCAGAGGTCATCATGAAGGTGCAGTTCAAGTTTCATGTCATTTTTATTTTCCATTCACTTTTTGTGGTCATTACAAGATTCATGTTACATTTGTGCAATCTAGGTCAAAAGGACTCACAATAGAGAAACTAAGGTCAAGGGTCATCAAGACATGAGAACCAAGCATTAAAGATGTTTTAGATCAGTAAGGTAAAGACAAGATTAACAGATCTCAAAGATGGGTGGATGGTCATCTAGGTCTAGTCTCATAAGGTTTATCATTATACTTAACTTTCCAACATACATAGCTTATAGATTCAACATGTGACTTAGGTGAACAATCCACATCAAAAGGGTCACAAAGATTAGGGAAATCCCTAATTTGAGAGTGGAGGACATCAGAAGTAGATTCACATCATGATTGAGGCACAAGAAACACAACCAAGTTATTTGTATCGCCATGGAGTGGTCATATTCATGTATTTAGGTGTCATATGACTCAAACATGGAAATAAGGACAAGGGTGGATATGTGTACCATATCATATCATAAAGCTACAAATTTCCAAATTATAGTGAGACTAGAAATCATAGTAAATGTAAAGTTAGCACTTTAAGGAAAGCAAATAACTAAAGTCCAATTATAAGACATCATATGCAATTGGTGTCATTCGGGAGCAATAAGGGTGTTTATGACCTTCATTATGTTCAAAAGTATACAAGAGATACTGATTTCATGATTAGAAGAGTGGAAAGTCACTAAAGTTCATGATTAGAGATAGTCAACCACACGTGATTGACCTAGTAGTTGTCGCTCACTCGCTGATCTGGGTCGCCTGTAGGGAGATCCGTGATCCAAGGGCACTCCAACCCTGTCTAAGTCATGTACACAACCTATCCACTACTTGCCATGGAGGATGCTCTCCAGAGATGGTATGCAAGCTGGAACAGGCCACCATCCTTCATACCAAGAGGTCTTATGATCCCACTGTAGCCTCACAAAGTCAAAGGCTAATAGATCGGTGCCAGATCAGGCCATACGGAAAAATTCTTAATTTGTTGTTACGGTGGCACTGTCGGGCTAGGGTGAGGAAGGTTGAAGTGTAAAAAGAGGCATCAGTGTGAGGGAATATAGGGAAAATGGGTACAATTGAGAAAGAGGAAAGAACTAAAGAGAAAATTCACTTGAATTCCACGCAAGGGGCTTGTATAGAGTGGATGGCACAAGATTTTTTAGGTGTAGTGACAAAGCCTACAACACGTACAATCAAAGAAGATGACATGAGAACCTTTGATCATGGGTGAAATCCATGGGGTGTTGATCTGACGAATCTGATTGTTAGGTGAAAATATGTCAAACTATGATTGGGCGAGCATATGTGAGGTAGATGGGTTTTAACCCAAGGGAGGGGTACCTAGGACACACCCTCATTGGGCCCAAGATGCCAATGTCTAGACCAAACAACATCAAAATATAATGAAATTTAAACTAAATCAAAATCAAATTAAGGAAAGCTTTAAAGTCTCATAACTTGGGATATGAACCTCCAATTGAGGTGATTTTTACACTGCTGCATTCATGATTGAATTTTGTACCTCTGGCATATATTAGAGAACATGATGACATTATTGATGATGTTTAATATCATTTATAAGATGGTGAGTCATTTAAGCATGACATTAGATCTTAAGTGAAACTCTAAGTCACACATTGTGAATTTGATGAATGAGGTGACCAAATTGGAATATCAAAACACTCTAAATATGAAATTGATATCCAAGATAGTAAGATGCGTCACCATAGGGAGAGAAGGTGTTTAATTGAAGAGAGGGAAAGTCAGATTGTCATAGACTGGCTTTCAAGTCAGCTATTGTCTGGGTTCGTTGCAAATTCGACGGAGGATAACAGATGTGATAGTTGTATTTTCTTTCAATGCAATGTTCTTTTCTGGTTTGAGGTCATTGCTTTTCTTGTCCTTGAGAGAACATTGCATGTGCAACTTGTCAAGTGTGGGAGGTGGTGTAGATGGTGGGTGGTTGACTCCCTTCCCTCCTCCTAAGGATCAACGTCTCTACATGGAGTGAGAGAGTGGGGCGGTGGACTTCCCTTGCCCTATAGGAGCCTGCTTTTTTAGTACAACGTTCCCCTTAAGCTCCAGACCACTGTTGTTGAACTTCATCTCCAATATGTTTTATTTCTTCACCATAAATGATAAAAGAATGACAATTCCAAAATCCCAATATGGCCCTTGCATTGTATATCATGACCCTTGAGGGCATTTTGGTCTTTTTTGTAGGTGTTCATAGCTTTAATCGTGCAAGATTTAACCCCCTTGGCTTTACCCTTCTTCTCCTATCACATCATTAGCCCATAAATCAACCTAGGGGCATGTTCATCTATTTTATAAATGAAAGAAAGAATGCATTAATCTCATAAAGTTATAGTTAACTATTTTTTACTCATAAAATTAAGTAAAAATATGTTTTAGAATCTAAATATTATTCTCCATCCAATGGTATGACTTTCATCACAAAAATTTTGATAATTTAAAGATGAAATTTTATGATTTTTGTAATTGGTCAAAATTTGTAAAATATTTATATCTATTAACCGTAGCTTATAAACCATAATTTCTAAAATCATGGTGATATTATCTATATTATGATATGATTTGGGTAACTTATATCAGTAAAATAAGATGACTTTTAGGGTTTATAAATATGATGAGAATGTAACCCCAATTTCATATATGTGTTCAGTAGGTTGTCTGAGGCCCCGTTTAAGAATTAGGTTTAACTTTAGATTTATCTAGAAATGATTATTTGGTTTGTTGCATCCCCTTCTTAATCATATTGGTCAATTGATCTAGTTTTGTTCTCTCTTTATGTATGATGATTTCCTTTATGAGCTTTTTGGGAAATAACTTCTTCATTCTTTTTCTTGGTCCTCTTTGAAGCAATTTAATATTGGAGTGTGATAACTTGGATTTTGGCCTCTTATGAAATTTATGTACATTTTGACTCGTTAGATGCCATGTTACACTCAACAACATCCATCACCCACACCTTGATGACTTTAAGTCACTTCATTCTCAATTTATGAGTTGGATTTGATTAGATATCATTTGTACATATATATGACTCTAATTTGAGTTTAAATTAAGTGGCATGATTATTATGTATCATCCATTTACAATCAAAATTGAACCTATTCAATAAGCTCTCTTTTCTATGAAATGTATCTCAAGTTTCGAGGGTTCAATTATGAATCCAACGATGCAAAAATAACCTCAATCGGATCGTCATAGCCCAAGATATGCCTTTTGAAATTTGCAATTTGACCTTCATTTTACCAGTGATTTTAACTCGATTTTGACCCCGGTGGGTCCAAATAGGGTGTGTGGCCCAACTAAAAGAGGTGTCCCCTTTCCCTTAGACGTGTCATGAATCTACAAAACCACCTCTGAGCCAATCAAGTCTTGCCTTTATGGATCAATCTTGACCCTTAGATCTTGGCCCAAAGATCGCCCCTCATGGTCGTTGGCATGTCATCTTTGACCTCCTTACTACCAACAACACAAAGAATGCCGGAGGCATCCTTGGGATGACCTTGTAGTTCTTAAGCCACCTAATCCTACTTTGGCATCACAAATTGACCCCTTCCCACCACCTTGAGCTCCAGTTAAGGCCCCATCTGCCTATAAAACCTCTCCCCAAACTGCTTTCCCCTCTCATTTTTCTATTTCGCAAACACTAGAAGCCCCTTTCTTCTCTTCATATTTCCCTACACTTAGGAGGAACCGCCACCACCTATTTCTTGGGCTTCATGCCCTAGGCCTCCTTGTCTTAAGAAAGAGGCCCCCTCGAGTCTGCATAGGGTGGCCAATGAAGGACAACAAGGTAGGGAGACCTTTGGATGCCTGTATCCCCCTCTCCCAATGGCTCTGACGAGCTATGCGGATGAGGCACTACCACAAATGGCACCGCAAGAGGGAGATGGTGTCCAATGGTAGTTAAAACCAAGGACCGTTGATCCCGTTTGAAGGGTCAACTGACCCAAAATCTAACAGATCTGAGTGACAAGCGCCCATCACAGCCCACTCAACGCGACGGTTAGAAGCAATGAACACCAATTGTGGATAGATCCATGAGTGGTGGAAAGCAATCAGGAGTCTCCAACAGCTGCCCCATGGTGATGGGTGGTGGTTGGAACCTCTAGGCCCACATCAACACTACTAAGTGGCCCATTTGCGGCCTGATTAAGGGTAAATCTCCCAAAAATTCCCAGTTAATAATGCTAAACTTAAAGTTGTGTATCTCCTTGTTCTTGTACCCAAATCTAATGAAATTATATACCATTTTGATCATAAATACCATCTTTACAATGAAACTGTCCTATATTGCTAGTGGCTCTAACTCTCCAAGATTTCTGTGAATGCTTCTTTTATGAGTAGGTGGACATTAATGACACTTGAACATGTTTTACCTTGTACCATTTATGTTACGACCCGCGTCGAGCTTAACCCGTAAGTATGCTGTTAAGCATGTGTTTAACTGATGTGCTAAGTTATAAGCCTGTTTTTGTTAATAATGTTTAAAATGGATATGATATGTGCTTAGTGTGTATCCTAGCTCTTAAAGCATGTAGGATCTTACGCTTGAAGCATTGCCAGAGAAATCGTTCGAATCCGACCTTTGAGTCAGAAGTTGCATGTTTTTGGGCGTGTAGGGACTTGTTTGTAGTTTTTGAAAGTTTTGAACTTTGCGTTTAGGCCCCTAAGTTTTCCTCCTTATCCTCTCTTCTCACTTATCTCGTTTCATTTCTCAGAAACGAGAGAACACACGAAGCGTTCTTCTTCCTTGCGTGAGAGAGAGAGAGAGAGGGAGCTGAGAAGGGAGAGACGTCGGAGCTTCGTTTTGCTCCGGCCAGTAGCTGCGGTTCGTCCTCCTCCCTCCGTTGATCGTCTTCTCCATCAATTCGATCCGGATTTGCAGCTGGAGCTGCGGTTGCAGGGAGACGGCCAGGAGATTGGGGCGTAAGGAGCAGCCCTAGCTCGTCTCTCTTCCCCCTTCAGGTCCGTTTTGGTGGTATGCATCATTTGCGAATGTTTTGCGGTGTTAATTTGGGATTTTGCCCGTCGATTCGAGAGAAATCGAAATCTGCAGTCCATTTTTGTTTTCTGCCTGTACGCGGTTCGGCCGAGTTCGTATTCGGTCGGCCGAGTTTCTTATTAGGGCAATCGAACAGAGTTTTGGTCGGCCGAGTTTGGTCCTGATCGGCCGAGTTTCTTTGTAGGTATATCAAGCAGTGTTTCGGTCGGCCGAGTTCCCTAGAGGATCGACCGAGTTTCCTGCTGGTCGGCTGAGGTTGGTCGGCCGAGTTTCAGAACCTGGGAGGTGTTCGGCCGAGTTCCAAAGTGGTCGGTCGAGTTTCAAGTTGTGAGTGGCAGTTCATTTAGAAATCATTATTAAACTCATTTTAAATGCTTATTTGCTTCAGTATCAGTTGATATGACTCTTAAACAGTGTAGCATGTACATTAAAGTATGTTAAGTTCATTGGAACTTGAAATGCATGATATGAATGATGAAAAAGAGGAAATTCCATGTTTTACAGTCGTAATGTGATATTTCTGTTAAACTGTATATCTGTTAACTAATTAATAGACATAGGTGCCCTAACACCGTAGAACCCCTCGTGGGGTCTGCACCTTGGGGTGAAACGACCTACCTAGCGTGTGTCTAGATGGTCGATGACTCGTGTTTAACAATAATCCGTGCGTGTGTCACGGTGGCACGAGGGCAGAAAGGCAGTGTTCAACAATAATCCGTGCGTGTGTCACAGTGGCACTGGAGTATATAGGGGTTATTCAACAATAATCTGTGCGTGTGTCACGGTGGTAACCCAGACTCTCCGCCTGTGTGCTCAGGTTAGAGGAGTCTAGAGTACACTCTTTTGAGAGTGCAGTGAGGCCGTGTGAGCCTGAGAGTCCTGACGCAGACCAGGACAGCAGTCAGACTTAGCATTTCCCGGGTGTGTCGCTAAGTCTTATACGGTGGGATCGTGGCATGAACTTGCTACGAATCTTTATATGCAGAGTACACTGCATATGATTAGGGCATAATAATAATATGAATAAGTAATCATATAGGATCACAGTAAATTTATATATCTGTTCATTTACCTGAAATACCTGTTGATGCATAGAAATATGATTATTATCTGTATATCTGCTATGTCAACAGAACTGCCCCGTTTGAACTGTATATATGTTTATTTTTAGTTTATAAACCTGACGAGTTGTTTAGTGATAGCTAAGTGAAATGTTATTCACTGAGCGAGTAGACTCATCCCTCTACTCAAACATTTTCAGGTCAGCATCAACATCAGGAATCGGAAGGATCGTTTCATCCTAACGCCTAGTTGATAGAAGGTTTGTAGTTAGTCGAGTTAGAGGTCTCTTAGTCCTTTCCCCTCGATCTTCGGGACAAGGTGTGAGTGAGAGAGAGAATGTGTACAAAGATGTAAATTAACTGTTATGCTTTACTTCATGTTAATCAATGTATTACGCTGTAGACTTTACTTGTATCTGCTATCAGTTTAATAGAAAAGTTCCTGCAGTTTGCTTAGTTTCTGTTTACAGCTTAAGCTTGGTTATCATTTAAATGTCTTTAATTGTTTTTAAAAAAGTGATGAGTGGCTGGTTGTGTGTAAATCCCACCTGTCGTGCCCTAATTTTGTGGTTTGTGGTTAAAGTGAAATTGGGGCGCGACAATTTTTGGTATCAGAGCTTAGGTTTGAGTACTTAGTTACTCAAGATCAGGGGATGATAAGAGACCAATAGGATTAATGTTTAAGTGTCTTTCTTCTATCTGTAGTTTTCTAATAGGAAGTATTCTATTATATCATTGCAGATGGCAGGAAGAGGCTTTGATCGTGATGATCAGGCTGAAAGCCATGTTGGTCCTGATCCACGGTACTTGGGTCCAGGTGGTGGTGACCACGTGGATGAAGCATCCCGGATGTACAGGATGTTCCTGGAGACCAAAGAAAAGTACAAGGCTGATAGGCGAGATTCTTCTTCTACCAGCAGTAAAGATCTCATGCGATCTTATGAGCTTGTGAAGAAGCTAGGTGGCACAGAGTTTAGTGGCACCACAGATCCCGCTGAGGCTGATGAGTGGTTTAGACAGATAGAAAAGGTCTTTCGCCTGATGGAGCTTCCAGAAGATAAGAAGATTAATCATGCAGTCTACCTTTTGACAGGCGATGCAGAGTTGTGGTGGCGTGGTGTGGAAGAAAAGAGGAGAGGTACAGAGCTTTCCTGGCAGGATTTCTCTGAGGAGTTTCATCTCAAATTCTATCCACCCACTTTTCTTAATGAGAAAATTAGGCAGTTATAGAATATCAAGCAGGGGAACATGACAGTTACTGAGTATGAAGCGCTTTTCACACGGTTAGCGAATTTCTGTCCGCAGCTTGTTCCCGACAACATAGAAAGATGCAGAAGGTTTCAGGAAGGACTAAGGCCAGAAATTCGGCATACAGTTTCTGCTACTAGCAGGAGGAACAGAGAGAACTTTGGCGAGTTTGTTGAGGCAGTGAGACAAGTTGAAGAATCTGTGAATGCTGACAGGGTGCCCGAGTCTAAGAAAAGATCTGCAGATTTTAGTAGAGGGCAATCCAGTAGTGGATACAGAGGTGGAGGTAGAGGCTTCTTTTCTAAGCTTGGGCGTGGCTTTGGTTGTTTCGGCAGGCAGAGATCTGAGGATGTCACTACTTCTAGAGGCAGAGGAGGATACAACCCAGGAAGATGGAGCAGTGCCGTTAGTGGACAGTCTTCTGGATCATCTACTTCTGTGACTGGTCCACAGAGGCAGGAGATGCGAGTATGTAATACCTATGGAAAATTTCACTCTGGGCAATGTTGGGGTTTAGATTATACGGGATGTTTCCATTGTGGGCAGATAGGACATATAAAGAAGTTTTGTCCTCAGCTTCAACCAGCAGCATCACAAGCTTCTCAGTCTCAGTTTTATGATGTTCAGAGACAACCTCCAGCTGAAGGACCGAGTTCTTCTATGGCTTCTGGTTCCAGAGGTGGTGGAGTATCCAGTGGCAGAAGTGGTCAAAGAGGACAGCGTGGCAGAGGGAGAGCGGCAGCACGTTTCTTTTCTTTGACACCTCAGGAAGGTATAATCTCGTCACAAGTTGTTACAGGAGAGATGATTTTGTTTAATAGTATACCAGTTTCAGTTTTGATAGATTCGGGAGCTACTCATTGTTTTATACGACGTTCTTTAGTTGATGAACTTAATCTGTTAACTCAAGAGTTGGCAGATGAGTTAGTGTTGAGGGTTCCACTAGGTGGACCAACAGTTTTATCCGAGTCTTGTCCCGGATGTTTGTTATCTTTTGGAGGTTTCACCTTTGCTGCTAATCTCATACCCTTGGATGTAAATACTTTTCAAATCATCTTGGGTATGGATTGTCTTGAGACATATCAAGTGCAACTCGATTGTTGGAAAAAGGAAGCTACCTTTCAACTAGGTGAATTTTCTTGTGTCTTTACTGGAGACAGGAAAGTTCTACCTACGTGCATAATATCAGCTGCTATAACTGATAAGATGCTACAGAAAGGATGTGAAGCGTTCCTTGCTCATGTGGTTGACACCAGAGCAGAGAAGAGCACTGCCAGTGTTTATGATGTGCCTGTGGTTCGTGAGTTTTCTGATGTTTTTCCAGAGGAGTTACCAGGCTTACCTCCTGTCAGATATATTGATTTTGAAATTCAGATATATCCAGGTAGTCATCCAGTAGCACTGCCAGCCTATAGAATGGCACCTGCAGAGTTGAAGGAACTCAAGGTGCAGTTGCAAGAGTTGCTAGATAAGGGTTTCATTAGACCCAGTTCTTCACCGTGGGGTGCTCCAGTCCTGTTTGTTAAGAAAAAGGATGGTACCATGCGTCTCTGTATAGATTACAGGCAACTAAACAAGATCACTATAAAGAACAAGTATCCATTGCCGATAATAGATGATCTGTTTGATCAGTTGCGTGGAGCGACGATCTTTTCTAAAATTGATTTGAGATCTGGATATCATCAGC
This sequence comes from Alisma plantago-aquatica, assembly GCA_963693085.1. NCBI lineage: Eukaryota > Viridiplantae > Streptophyta > Magnoliopsida > Alismatales > Alismataceae > Alisma > Alisma plantago-aquatica. Next base: position 717,015,602 of record OY856409.1, on the reverse strand, counting down.
TCAGAATAAAGGCTTCTGATATTCCCAAAACAGCTTTCAGAACCAGGTATGGGCATTATGAGTTTTTGGTCATGTCGTTTGGGCTGACCAATGCCCCAACAGCCTTTATGGATATGATGAATCGGATTTTCAAACCGTTCTTAGATCAGTTTATTGTAGTCTTTATAGATGATATTCTAATCTACTCCAGAGACGATGTACAGCATGAGAAACACCTGAGAGTAGTGTTGCAGTTGTTGAGACAACACCAGTTGTTTGCTAAATTTAGCAAGTGCGAATTCTGGTTGGCCGAGGTAGCATTTCTTGGACATGTTATCTCGAGAGATGGAGTTAGCGTGGATCCTAAGAAAGTTGAATCTGTGCTTCAGTGGGAACAGCCTACGACTCCTACTGAGATCAGAAGCTTCTTGGGTTTGGCAGGTTATTACAGAAGGTTTATAAAGAACTTCAGTGTGTTAGCATCACCTTTGACACGCTTGACGAGGAAGGATATACCGTTTGTTTGGTCTGATAACTGTGAGAAAAGTTTTCAGATTTTGAAGAAAAAGCTAACTTCAGCACCAGTGTTGGTTTTGCCAGAAGCAGAAAAAGGTTATACAGTGTTCTGTGATGCTTCCAGGAGAGGTTTGGGTTGTGTACTGATGCAAGAAGGCAAAGTTGTGGCTTACGCATCTAGACAGCTTAAGAAGAATGAAGAGAATTACCCTGTTCATGATCTGGAATTAGCTGCTATAGTTCATGCTCTTAAGACATGGCGTCACTACCTGTATGGTGAGACATGTCAGGCGTTTACAGACCATAAGAGCCTGAAATATATCTTCACTCAGAAAGACTTGAATTTGAGACAGCGCAGATGGCTTGAGCTGATCAAAGACTATGATGTGACAATCGATTACCATCCTGGTAAAGCGAATGTTGTAGCTGATGCCTTGAGTAGAAAGTCAAGTTCAACAGCTAATGCATTTTCTATGGCATGTTTCAAGAGAGACTTGCTTGTAGATATGCGAAAGTTGAACTTAGACTTGGATGTGACAAGACAGAGTGGGTTGATTGCTCAGATGCAAGTCAGACCTACTTTTTATAATCAGATTAAGGAGTTACAGCAGAGTGATGATGAGTTGTGGCAAATCATGCAGGAAAGGTCAGAAGGTAAGAGGACAGAATTCAGGTTTTCTGATGAAGGCATGTTGTATCTTCATGATAGGTTGTGTGTACCTGGGAACAGTGAGTTAAAAGAGCAGATTCTTGAAGAAGCGCATACTTCTATGTATGCTATGCATCCAGGTAACACAGAGATGTACAGGAACCTCAAAGAGCTGTACTGGTGGTCTGGCATGAAGAAGGATGTGGCTGGATATGTGGCTAGATATGGAGTGTGTCAGTAGGTTAAGGCTGAGCATCAAAAACCTGCTGGTACTTTGCAGTCGCTTCCTATACCAGAATGGAAATGGGAACACATCACGATGGACTTTGTGGTAGGATTACCCAGGACGCCTAAGGGTTCAGACTCGATATGGGTGATTGTGGATAGGCTAACTAAGTCCGCTCATTTTCTCCTTGTCAAGTCAACCTTTGACGTTTCAAAGTTGGCCAAAGTTTATGTGGATGAAGTAATCAGGTTGCATGGGATCCCAGTTTCCATTATTTCTGACAGAGATCCAAAGTTTACATCTAGATTTTGGAATCACTTACATCGTGCATTGGGAACAAGGCTGAAGTTCAGTACAACATTTCACCCACAGACAGATGGTCAATCTGAGAGGACCATTCAGACCCTTGAAGACATGCTGAGAGCATGCGTGCTACAGTTTAGAGGTAACTGGGAAGAACACTTAAGCCTAATGGAGTTTGCATATAACAACAGTTACCATTCTAGTCTTGGAATGGCCCCATATGAAGCTCTTTATGGCAGGAAGTGTAGATCGCCAGTTTGTTGGTATGAAGTTGGTGAAAAAGAAATTCTTGGACCTGAATTAGTTGATGTAACTACAGAGAAGATATCGGTGATCAGAGATCAGTTGAAAGCTGCTCAGGACAGACAGAAAAGTTATGCAGAGAGACGACGTCGACCTCTTGAGTTTGAGGTTGGTGATGAGGTTTATTTGAAGGTTTCACCATGGAAGGGAGTGCTGAGGTTTGGCAAGAGGGGTAAGTTGACCCCTAGGTATATGGGTCCATATACTATTGTTGAAAGGATTGGACCTGTAGCTTACAGGTTGGATTTGCCGTCTGAGTTGGCAAATCTTCATGATGTCTTCCATGTGCCTATGCTGAAAAAGTGTCATCCCGGTACAGAAAAGATTTTAGATCCAGAACCGGCGCAGCTTAGAACAGATGTGTCCTATGTTGAAGGACCAGTGCAGATAGTTGATCACCGAATCAAAAAGCTCAAGAACCGTGAGATACCTTTAGTGAAGGTTCTGTGGAGAAACCATAATCTTGAAGAAGCTACGTGGGAACTAGAGTCTGAGATGCGTGGCAAGTTTCCTTTTCTCTTCTAGGAATTTCGGGACGAAATTCTTATAAGGGAAAGAGGAATTGTTACGACCCGCGTCGAGCTTAACCCGTAAGTATGATGTTAAGCATGTGTTTAACTGATGTGCTAAGTTATAAGCCTGTTTTTGTTAATAATGTTTAAAATGGATATGATATGTGCTTAGTGTGTATCCTAGCTCTTAAAGCATGTATGATCTTACGCTTGAAGCGTTGCCAGAGAAATCGTTCGAATCCGACCTTCGAGTCAAAAGTTGCGTGTTTTTGGGCGTGTAGGGACTTGTTTGTAGTTTTTGAAAGTTTTGAACTTTGCGTTTAGGCCCCTAAGTTTTCCTCCTTATCCTCTCTTCTCACTTATCTCGTTTCATTTCTCAGAAACGAGAGAACGCACGAAGCATTCTTCTTCCTTGCGTGAGAAAGAGAGAGAGAGAGAGAGAGAGGGAGCTGAGAAGGGAGAGACGTCGGAGCTTCGTTTTGCTCCGGCCAGTAGCTGCGGCTCGTCCTCCTCCCTCTGTTGATCGTCTTCTCCATCAATTCGATCCGGATTTGTAGCTGGAGCTGCGGTTGCAGGGAGACGGCCAGGAGATTGGGGCGCAAGGAGCAGCCCTAGCTCGTCTCTCTTCCCCCTTCAGGTCCGTTTTGGTGGTATGCATCATTTGCGAACGTTTTGCGGTGTTAATTTGGGATTTTGCCCGTCGATTCGAGAGAAATCGACATCTGCAGTCCATTTTTGTTTTCTGCCTGTACGCGGTTCGGCCGAGTTCGTATTCGGTCGGCCGAGTTTCTTATTAGGGCAATCGAACAGAGTTTTGGTCGGCCGAGTTTGGTCCTGATCGGCCGAGTTTCTTTGTAGGTATATCAAGCAGTGTTTCGGTCGGCCGAGTTCCCCAGAGGATCGGCCGAGTTTCCTGCTGGTCGGCTGAGGTTGGTCGGCCGAGTTTCAGAACCTGGGAGGTGTTCGGCCGAGTTCCAAAGTGGTCGGCCGAGTTTCAAGTTGTGAGTGGCAGTTCATTTAGAAATCATTATAAAACTCATTTTAAATGCTTATTTGCTTCAGTATCAGTTGATATGACTCTTAAACAGTGTAGCATGTACATTAAAGTATGTTAAGTTCATTGGAACTTGAAATGCATGATATGAATGATGAAAAAGAGGAAATTCCATGTTTTACAGTCGTAATGTGATATTTCTGTTAAACTGTATATCTGTTAACTAATTAATAGACATAGGTGCCCTAACACCGTAGAACCCCTCGTGAGGTCTGCACCTTGGGGTGAAACGACCTACCTAGCGTGTGTCTAGATGGTCGGTGACTCGTGTTTAACAATAATCCGTGCGTGTGTCACGGTGGCACGAGGGCAGAAAGGCAGTGTTCAACAATAATCCGTGCGTGTGTCACGGTGGAACTGGAGTATATAGGGGTTATTCAACAATAATCCGTGCGTGTGTCACGGTGGTAACCCAGACTCTCTGCTTGTGTGCTCAGGTTAGAGGAGGAGTCTAGAGTACACTCTTTTGAGAGTGCAGTGAGGCCGTGTGAGCCTGAGAGTCCTGACGCAGACCAGGACAGCAGTCAGACTTAGCATTTCCCGGGTGTGTCGCTAAGTCTTGTACGGTGGGATCGTGGCATGAACTTGCTACAAATCTTTATATGCAGAGTACACTGCATATGATTAGGGCATAATAATAATATGAATAAGTAATCATATAGGATCACAGTAAATTTATATATCTGTTCATTTACCTGAAATACCTGTTGATGCATAGAAATGTGATTATTATCTGTATATCTGCTATGTCAACAGAACTGCCCCGTTTGAACTGTATATATGTTTATTTTCAGTTTATAAACCTGACGAGTTGTTTAGTGATAGCTAAGTGAAATGTTATTCATTGAGCGAGTAGACTCATCCCTCTACTCAAACATTTTCAGGTCAGCATCAGCATCAGGAATCGGAAGGATCGTTTCATCCTAACGCCTAGTTGATAGAAGGTTTGTAGTTAGTCGAGTTAGAGGTCTCTTAGTCCTTTCCCCTCGATCTTCGGGACAAGGTGTGAGTGAGAGAGAGAATGTGTACAAAGATGTAAATTAACTGTTATGCTTTACTTCATGTTAATCAATGTATTACGCTATAGACTTTACTTGTATCTGCTATCAGTTTAATAGAAAAGTTCCTGCAGTTTGCTTAGTTTCTGTTTACAGCTTAAGCTTGGTTATCATTTAAATGTCTTTAATTGTTTTTAAAAAAGTGATGAGTGGCTGGTTGTGTGTAAATCCCACATGTCGTGCCCTAATTTCGTGGTTTGTGGTTAAAGTGAAATTGGGGCGCGACAATTTATGATCCCTAGCTACTCTAATCCTCTAAACTAGAAATATTAGTTCTCTTGTATTGTGTTTGATGTTTTGAGCCTTCTAAATGTACCCTAATAACCATCTTGACCTCCTATGTCTATCCTTGCTCTAAAAATGGATCTTTTATGTACATATATGATCAATTTTAAGACTGTGGCCTAAATTGTCATATTCAACAATTTTAATCTAAAAAATAGTAAGAAAAGGGATGCATTGTGCCTATTTCACTAATATCTTATACCTCTTTGTCATGTGTAGCTCAAAATCTCATTTTTATACACTATCATGTCCCAAAATGTGATGTTCAAGTACCTACATGTTTGAACTTCTAATTCTTATGCAAAAGTGGTTCTTTATGACCCAAACCTCTATGTTAACCCTCTAATTAATCCCCCTAATTTCTTGTGATACTAAATATAATACAACACACTCATGTGCTCTTTGTTTACATATGACCTACTTATGAAACCTAGCATGTTCTTAATGCAAATGTTAATTGTTGGGCTTGAACCTCTCTAGATCATAATCTAATGCTATCCATGGTATCTTAATGACATCATATCAGTAGAATCATCATGCTTAACCTCTACTTCCTAACCTGACCTACTTAATTAGCTATGACTCTATTGCATGAAATGAATCTAATATGGCTAATTAGGATTTTACATGAACAAACAATGATAATAATATAAATATCATGCTTCCCCTACTTCTAAATAAGACCTTATATCTATATTTTGGTACACATAATGTTGGTTATTGACCTTGACCTAAGGTTTATTGTTAATGCTTATACTATGTTGAATCAATGTATGCATGTTGGACAAGATGTGACTGTACTTGAACTATATGATATCTAGGTTTAGGAGACCATCCACATGACATGATACATGTTGATTTTAACTAAACCATATTGATCTAAGACCCCAATTATGTCTTTTATATATTAGGTCCCCTTGGGGTTGGACAATCTTTAGAATCTACTCATGGATCATAACTTGTACTCTACTCATAAGGTATGCTTAATCTCTTGACCCTACTATGACATTGCCTTGTTTGTCTGTATGATTGTATGAATGCTTGGCTAAATAATTACTTGTTTGAGATACTTTTTATTATTATTAGTATGTTCATTTTTCTTGAAATATGTTGAAAAAACTTTAAACATAATTGAAGTTGTCCATTATACAAACCTTGTGTACCTACCTATATTCTCGGGGTAAGGGCACAAGGTTGGGTGTCTTACTTGATATGTCAAGATAAGGTGGACCATGTCGATAAAAGGGTTAACTAATCTTGACCACCCTTAAGAACCCTTCCAATGGGAAGCTGGTCAATGGGCCATAATATGTTGTTGAGTATAATGGAAATACATCTAAAACATGCCTTGTTTAAAACATGTCGTTAAGTGTTCTCTCCTTATTTCTACTTCTTGTTTGTTGTGATGTTTCTTACCAAACAACTTTTACACTATCCTTAAACTGTGGTTACATATTTTTCATAGAGTAATTAATGCTTTAGCATTAATATATTGTGTTTATCAAATTTGTAGTTTCCAACTGAAGATCCACTCTGCTCAAGACTCTAAGATCTGAAATGAAACACCAATGGGTGTACTTGAATCTAGAAATGGGTACATATCTCTTATCTCCATGTTTAGTATCTTGTTATATCTTGTTGTTACTACTTTTACATATATATTGCCTATGTGAAATATTTGTTCCATTCTATGGACGGATGCCCAAGTCCACTCGCCTTTGGTAATGTAGCCATTAGGAGTGTGGACCTTGGGTAACAAACATTTCCTTGACAAATGGTGTAACATACATACGCACAATTTTCAATATGTTTTTAAGGCATGACATATCTTAAGAACCCAGGGGGGACAAAACTCCTTTCCTTAAAGATTTGAGTGTCTTGTAGCATCTCAACTCTTCTATAAGGACTACCTAAGCCACCCAAGTAGATGATGATTAGTTAGTTTTATCATATCCTCATCTGATTCTTCTATCATTACTATTAATCACATGATTCCTCAATTATGGGTAGCTTATGCATGGGATACAAAAATTCATTTGAAATGGTGGAAGATAATTAAATTGATAATGCAAGGATCATGCATTAACTTGAAAACCCTATTCTGATCAATGAACTCTTGGTAGTGATGTACTCATGTGCAAAATTTATGCAAACTCAATGATACCAAATCGAATATAAATGTTTTCTAGGTTTGAGGTAAATCCTTTTTATGGTGAAATAAGGTGTAAGTCATGTTTTACACCTCATGTTTGATGATGTCCCTAGTGATTAAACCCATGTTTCCCTATTTTTTTATCTAACCTCAATCACAGTTAAGAAAACATTTCCCCCCTATTTGATATATGCAATGATCATGCCATGAAATGATCGTGCCTTTGGAACCCTAGATTATGATCTAAAAACTAGTTACAAGAGGAAACTCCCATATTGACTATTACTCCTTTTTGTAGTCTCAATTTGAATAATATGATGGACCTAGATCTATATACAACCCAATTATTCTCAAACTCTTGAATTCTCAATTTGACTTCTCGATTTCAAAAATCTACCCTTACCTTGATCTAGAAAGGAAGTAAATGAAATTATGACCTTGATCTTGCACAATCTTGAAGTATGGTTACCCTATTATGATCTTGATGTTTTGAAATATGATTTGATAGTCGATACTCACCCTTTGGATATGCTCGATGACCCATGATTAATATGGACTAATGTACTAGATTAGGGTGGTAGTTGACTTATGACTACCCTAAACTAGGTCACATATCTATTATGACTACCTCTAATTTTTTCTTCTAGTAGATTATTTAGAGTTCATGAAGGTAACTCCTTCCAAATGATTTGATTTCTTGACCTAAGTCTCTAATAGGTTAAAACTGTGATGAAATTGATACTAGATATTTAATCTAGATTTAGTGGCGATCTTGAAACATGATGTTGTTGACTATAGCTTGTGGTAAAGTTCCTATAAAGACCTATGGTGATACCACAAAATGTCATTCGATTGTTGCTCGATTGATGTATATTGATGAATGATCACCCTAAAGGTCTAAATAGGAATCTAAACCCTAGCTTCAAATGTTTGGACCTATGACTTTGATGTCCAAACTTGACTCTTGACATTGATTTATGAAGTCTTGACTCATGATTAAGGATATTGATATTGATATTTATTTGTCTCCTATGACCACCCTACTTGGATCTTGAGATCACTCTTGATATATGACTAATGACTTTTGTGTTCCCCAAATCTCAAAATTTTAAAATGATGACTATGTTGACTTTCTCAATTTATGACTAAGGGATGAGCACCATGTGGACTAAGGTGGGACCTTCCATCAATTGCACAAAATAACGATGTTGAAATATGATATTTTCTTTGAATTTTTGAAGTATGAAATCTCAATCATGGATCTATAACCCCACCTAGGACAATGTAGAAGGTAGAACCCTAAATGTTGGAAATGAAAGTCATGTCTTACTCTTGAACTCCACCCAAATGACTTGAAATAGGATCTCTCTAAATTTGGTAATATATAAGGTAATCACTCCCAAAATTGTTGACTCATGTGATGATACTTCCAATTTAAGGATCTATGTGACTATGTGTTGTCCATAATGCTTGATTTATCAATTTTGCAATGATATGGATATTGCAAGTGGTGATGATACCTTATGAGATTATTATGACAACTTGATTTTGAATAGGAAAACTCAATCTCGATTGATGACTTCATTTGATTTTGGAGACAAAATTTCTTTTAAGGTGGGGAGAATGTGATAAGCTGGATTTTGGTCTCTTATTAAATTTATGTACATATTGACTCGTTAGATACCCTATTACACTCAATTCATCAAATTCAAGTCATGATTCAATGCTTAAAAGAGTGAGATTCTCTAAAAAGCCGATGGTCATGGGTTGGCCAAGAGGGCCCACTTGGAGACTTGGGATCTCAGCAGTGCGCAAATGAGCACTGAAGAGGGTTGGTGTGTCCCCACCCCATCGGGGAACCACCTAATTGAAGAAGCCTTCCTGGGCCAGAAAGCGGTCCAAACACCACTCGGTCACTCCCAATATCGTTCACCCACACCTTGATGATTTTAAGTCACTTCATTCTCAATTTATTAGTTGGATTTGATTAAACATCACTTTGTACCTATATGTGACTCCAATTTGAGTTTAAGCTAAGTATCATGCTTATTATGTATCATCCACTTACAATCTCAATTGAACATGTTCAATAAAGTCTCTTTTCCATAAAATGTATCTCCTATTATTGAGGATTCAATTAAGAATCCAAGGTGCAAAAATCATCTCAATCCAATCGTCATAACCCAAGATATGCCCTTTTGAAAGTTGCAACTCGATCTTCATTTTACCAGTGATTTTAACTCAATTTTGACCCCGTTGGGCCCAAATGGGGTGCGCGAATGAACTAAAAGAGGTGCTCCTTTCGTTATCCATGTCATGAATATGTAAAACCTCCTCCAGGCCAATCATGTCTTGCCTCTGTTGATCAATCTCGACCCTTGGATCTTGGCCCATGGATCGCCCCTCATAATCTAACGGTTGGCACATCATCTTCGACCTTCGTACTACCCACCAACACAAAGAATGTCGACTCCACCTAATCCTGCCTTGGTGCCACAAATTGACCCCCTTCACGCCACCTTTAGCTCCATTTGAGGCCCCATCTGCCTATAAAACCTCTCCCTAAATTGCTTTCCCCTCTCTTTTTGGTATTTCACAAACCCTAGCATCCCATTTCCTCTCTTCATTTTCCCCTCTGCCTGAGTGGTGCTGCTGCCACCTGCTTCTTGGGATTTCATTCCCTAACCCTCCTCGACTTAAGAAAGAGCCCCCCTTGAGTCTGCATAAGGCAGGAAATGAAGGAAATAAAGGTAGGGAGACCTTTGGATGCATGTAGCCCCCTCCCCCAACAGCTCCGACAAGCAATGCAGCTGAGGTGCTATCATGGATGGCACCGTGAGTGGGAGATGGTGTCCAATGGTGGAGAAAACTAGGGACCGTTGATCCTGGTTAAAGGGTCAGTCGACTTAGAATCTAACGGCTCCGAGTGACAGGCGCCCACTGTGTCCCACTGAACTTGGCGGTGAGCAACGATGAATGCTAGTTGTGGATAGCTCCATGAGAAGTGGCGGGCAATCAAGAGTCTCCAATGACCACCCCATTGCAGTGGGTGGTAGTTGGAACCTCCAGGCCCATGTCAACACTATTAAATGGCCCATTTACGGCCTGGTTAGGGGTAAATCTTCCCAAATATCCCAATAAATAATGCTAAACATAAAGCCTTGTATCTCTTTGGTCTTGTACCCAAATCCAATCATTTATATACCATTTTGATCAGAAAATGCTATCTTTACAATGAAATTATCATAAAAAGTAATTTTGACTCTATTTCTTTGAGATTTTTGCGAATGCTTCTTTTATGAGTATGTGGATGTTAATGACACCTGAGCATGTTTTACCTTGTATAATTTATGATCCCTTGCTACCCTAATCCTCTAAAATAGCAATCTTATTTCTCGTGTACTGTGTTTGATGTTTTGGGCCTTCTAAATGTACCCTCATAACCATCTTGACCTTCTATGGCTATCCTTGCTCTAAAAATGGCTCTTTTATGTACATATATGATTAAGTTTCAGACTTCAGACTAAATTGTCTTCATCTAACAATTTTAATCTCAAAATTAGTAAGCAAAGGGATGCATTGTTCCTATTTGATTGATATCTTATATCTCTTTGCTATGAGTAGCTCAAACACTCATTTTTGTGCACTACCATGTCACAAAATATGATGTTTAAGTACCTACATGTTTGGCCTTCTAATTCTTATGCAAAATCGGTTGACCCAAACATCTATGTTAACCCTTTTATATGTCCCCCCAATGTCTTGTGATATGAAATGCAACGCAACATGCTCATGTGCTCTTTGTTTACATATGACCTACTTATGACACCTAGCATGTTCTTAATGCAAATGTTAATTGTTGGGATTGAACCTTGCTAGATCATAATCTAATGCTATCCATGATATCTTGATGACATCATATAAGTAGAATAATATTGCTTAAGATTTACTTCCTAACATGACCTACTTAATGATTCTATGACTTGGAGCTATGACTCTATAGTGTGAAATGAATCTAATATGACCAATTGGGATCTTGAATGAATGGACCATGATAATAATCTAAATATCACGCTTCACCTACTTCTAAATCAAACCTTATTTCTATCTTGTGCTACTCATAATGTGGATTATTCACCTATACCTAAGGTTTAGCATTTATGCTTATACTATGTCGAATCAGTGTATGCATGATTGACAAGATGTGACTATACTTGAACTATATGATACCTAGGTTTGGGAGACCATCCATGTAACATCTCAGGATTTGAGGCCTCGGATAAAATGATCTTATAAGGAATGATTGGACTACCCATATCACCAAGGTGCACCTCCTTTTCCGAGAGCCAATCACTAAATAACTCCATAGTTAAGCGTGCTCAGCTTGGAGTAGTACTAGGATGAGTGACCAGTCGGGAAGTTGATCCTGGCTTGCATGTGAGTGAGATTAAAGCACACAGTTAAGGCTAGTGGTGGTATGTGGGGCAAGTCATCATTCTTGAAACTCTACTAGAGCCTTGGGCAGTGGGCTCGAGCGTTACAAATGGTATCAGAGCCATAACCCCTCCAATAGGTGGGGCCCACATGGGCATGTGGCATGCCAGTCTTGAGCTGTGTGGTCCATGCATTTTGGAAAGGGTTGTCCATGGTTGACGTATTCACCCTTGCGCTGGTATTCCGTGATTGGGAGCTGGGTGTCCATGTGCCATTTTCGGTCTGCACTGAAATGGGGTGATATTATGAGGCCATATAGTTGAGCCTTGATTAAGATGTCAAGAGTCTAAGTGGAAGGGATTGTAACATCCCAGGATTTGAGGCCTTGAATAAAATGATCAAATAAGGAATGATTGGACTACCCATATCACCAAGGTGCACCTCCTTTTCTAGGAGCCCATCACTAAAGAACTCCATAGTTAAGTGTGCTCAGATTGGAGTAGTAGTAGGATGGGTGACCAGTCGAGAAGTTGATCCTGGCTTGCATGTGAGTGAGATTAAAGTGCACAGTTAAGGCTAGTGGTGGTCTATGGGGCCAGTCGTCATTCCTAAAACTCTACTAGATCCTTGGGCAGTGGGCCCAGGCGTAACAATCCACATGACATGATATGTGTTGATCTTAACTAAACATATTGATCTAAAACCCAAATTATGTCTTTTATATCTTAGGCCCCCTTGGGGTTGTAACATCTCTAGAATCTACTCATGGATCATAGCTTGTACTCTACTCGTAAGGTATGCTTAATCTCTTGACCCCACTATGATATTGGCTTGTTTGCATGTGTGCCCGTATGAATGCTTGGCTAGATAATTACTTGTTTGAGTTACTTGTTCCCGATGATTAGTACATTCATTTTTCTTGAATTATGTTGCACAAACCTAGAACATAATTGAAATTGTCCATTATACAAACTTTGTATACCTTCCTATATTCTCAGGATAAGGGCACAAGGTTGGGGATCTTACTTGAGATGTCAAGATAAGGTGGACCATGTCGATAAAAGGGTTAGCTAATATTGAGAGCCCTTATGGACCCTTACAATGAGAATCTGGTCAATGGCCATAATATGTTTTAAGTACAATGGAAATACACCTAAAGCATGCTTTTTATAAAACATGTCATTAAGTGTTCTTGCCTTATTTCTACTTCTTTTTCATTATGATGTTTCTATCTAAGTGAATTTTATACAATCCTTAAACTGTGGTTACATGTTTTTCGTAGCGTACTTAATGTTTTAGCATTAATATATTGTGTTTATTGAATTTGTAGTGTCCAAACGAAGTTCCACTACAATCAAGACTCTAAGTTTTGAACTGTAACACCAATGTGTATACTTGAATCTAGAAATGGGTACATATCTCTTATCTTCATGTTTAGTATCTTGTTATATTTTATTGTTACTGCTTTTACATATATATATATATATATATATATATATATATATATATATATATCCCGTGTGAAATATTTGTGCCACTCTATGGACAGACACCCAAGTCAACTTACCTTTGCCTATCTAGCCATTAGGAGTGTGGACCTAGGGTAACAAACAGTTCCATGATATGGAGTCTCTCTTTCTTGCTTGATGACCTATTTTGGTCTATTTTCTAAAAAAATAGCCTTGTAATATTACTAAATTTAGGAATTCAAAATTATTATTAAACCACAATTTGGTTCCTAGTTGCATCTGTTTCAGATTATTATTAAAATCCTTCTTTATAATTTATTTATATCTACTTGATTATTGAGATGCTTGAATATTTGTTCATGGATCATTTAACCCTACTTAATAACATTTGGATGTCCTCATTCCAATAATTGAGATTGAATGAACTTAAACTTGCCTTCCCTATTTATCACAACCTTGACATGTCAAATTGTGACAAATATTAAAATCAAATATGAAATTAAATTAAATTTTAAACTTCATGCAAAGTGCACCCTATATCAAAACCAATGTTGATATATATGATAAACTCTAAATTATCTTAAATCAGATCCTAACACGATGAAAAACTAATGTGTGATACTAATTGTTTCTAGTCAGGCATAAACCTAATTTTCATTCAAAACTAGTATGGGTTAGACATTAATAATCATGTGGTATTTTAATGGCACTAAGCATACTCCAATTGATAAATCGATGGCATATAGGGATTAAATTGTAGGTCACATACTACTATTGAAAATTGACTCAAATAAATTGAAATGAGTTTAATAGATAACAAATTGTTTTTCGCAAAACATTGGCCTTTATCTGATTTTGAATAATCTTAGATAGTTAATTATAGTTTTATATCAAAAAGGAAAATCCATATAACTTGGAGTCTCAAACCTAAAGATTAAGTTTTTTTATTGATTGTGGTCCAAATAGGCACCCATCAATTTTGAATGAGATTAGAGAACCCTAACAACCTCAAATAATTATGGAAGGAAATACACAATAACTAGATAATCCTAAAACCAAGTTAATAATAACTTCCGTGTGGGTTGGGCCAATACTTTAGATGTCTAAGGATATTTGTTTAGATCATCCTATTCATCTCGATCTTGCATTACTCCCTTCCTAAGTGAGAGTTTGAGTTGGTTCTGATCCAAACTTAGAGGTAGTTTCATGTTGAGAGGGTTTTGCGCCATCTGAGACCTAAGAACTTTGGAATTCACAATAGCGTGACACTCATTTCCCCCTTATATCTCTCTCCAGATAATCCCATAATGAATGGATTGTTTATCCACCATTATCACATCCTTAAGAGAAAAATAACCCCGTTCTCAGTAGGGTTTCATGCACTATTGACTGAAATTGACGAAATTCTCCCAATCCCACTATAACTTGAACTCCAACTAGAACCTATGGTATCACAGACCCTCAACTATAAATCTTAGCCTCCTATCATCATCAGAGGACATACGTGAATTGAATATGTAGCTGCTTTTTGTTGATTCCCACTCTGTCAATGAACCCCCATCTCCAACGTGTAGCTGAGGACATGTCACCACTATATAGTCTCGATAATCTTCAAAACATCTCCAAAAGTGTTGGTGGAACCATTGCAAATATGAGGGCCCACTAAATCCTTCCCAAGTCATGGTAATTCTCTTTTCACTTTTTTCCTTCCTAGATAGGGTTATAGTCAACCCTTTAAGCTAGTCAATATTCTCTAGCATTGTTTTCTTGTAATATATTTCCAAAAACCTACAGAAGTGGTCCCGAAAGATTTTCAAAGGTAGAGGTGCTTTTTTCATTGGGTGTAAAATTTTCTTAAATTCTCCTGGCTCCTTTTATGGTGGAGTTGTTTGGGAATCTAGGTGTTCCTAACCCTCAAGGAAAGGACCGTCGGGACTGGCGTGATCTAAGTTTATCATATGTGGCGTTGGTTGATGTTGATTGTTGTTCTTTGTGGAGTTTAGATCACATATGTGATCCCAATTTTTCTATTTTCCCAACAAACATAGCATGAAGTATTTTTTCCATCTTGACCTGCATCAATATTTATGTTGTCATGTAGTTCACATGTAGAGGTGACATCTCCCATGTTTTATAGATTTTTGATGCACATTTCTTTTATGCTAGTTTTGTCCATGTGGACAATTTCTATGGCCCATCTTAGTGGACTGAGCCATAGTTTCCGTCCTACTTATATGTATGTGGCCTTTTCTTTTTTCTGATTGGGCAGCGGTTCATAAATTTCTGACAAGTCAACTGTTGGTCAAAAAATCATTATGAATATGTTTTGGAAAGGTTTTTCTTTTAAGAAACTTGATTTTATGGTTTTTGAACCTCGATTAGCACACTAACAAGACCTAAATAATTAATATCTCAAGATTAGGGTTTAGACAACAATTAATGTGGGAAATGATAAGAGTAATCTTATTTCACAAAAAATAAGGCTGAACTAGAACTAGAAAGTTTGACTTAGGATCACTTTGAAGTACGTAAGTGGGGCATTATGTTGAGTATATTTAAGTTGGATGATTGTTTGTTAAGTATACATTTATATTTATTCTTTCTTGTAGTGATAAATGAACATGGGTAATGATCATTGAGCTTAAGCTGCATATATTTTGCTTATTGATTTTCCTATATCAATGTCCTATGAATATCATCATATACATGTCGTATTAAAGACTACGATCAAAAATTCATCAAGAGATTATGTTCATGTGCAAGAATACTATTAATGTTTATGCTCACAAAGGAGAAAACTCATCATGTAGAGAGGGAGTTTTTCCCATGATGTTAAGAGATCAAGTTAAGATAATCATGTGATTCCTGATTAGTTAATTCAAGGGTTTTCCTAGAAACATATGCCTTTCATGAGCGGTCATAGAGGGGAGGTCCATATAGCACTAATCTCAATTCATTCATGCATTTTAATTATGAAACTAGGACTAAGAAGTTACTAAGTAAAAGCATCGAGTCTTTTCAATTTAGGTAGTGTATTTACTTTTTGATCTGTAACATACTCAATGTCTCTTACTTACATTATTTCTTTCTTTTGCATGGTCATGGGATGAGATGTCCCTAGACCAAGGAGACGAGGAGAACTAAAATGAGTAATTCAGCATAGATGACACCAGAGAAGGCTTTATCTTAGTGGGGGTGTCGTCTACCTTTTCTAGAAGATATTTTATCTAGTTTAGTTTATTGTTTCATGCTCTAGAATTGCTCAGACTACCTGTATTAGGTTTTAAACCAAGATGAGATAGTTTGACTTTATCCTTTCCTAAACATTTTATATGAATATCTTTTCAATTTATACATGGTGTTCCATTTATATGTATGTTGTGTATAACATGTTTTGTGACATTTCTCCAAGACAAGTGACCCATGTTATGGAAAATTTGAGATTTGCTTTCTAGTGTTTGTGTGCTTGAAGGGGTGTTACACTATTTATGCATGAATTAGACTAATTTTATCTACAGTAGCAATACATGAGTACAACCATACATAAAGCATTTTTTTCTTCCCAGAGAGTACTTTTCAACTCATTATATACATAGAGATTTCTTATTTTTCCCAATGTGCACTTTTCAACCACATTTTAGATGATATCCTATGGTGTCCCATCCCTTAATTAAATACTCTTAGTCTAATGTTGCTTTCATGCATTTCCTATCTTTGTGATTTTATTGGTGAAAAATTGTTAATTCAAAAATCATCTTATTGATTATATTCTTTAAATGAATCACCTTTTTATAATTAGATTTTGATCATCCACTTGGATGCAACTTTTGAAACCTTTATGTGTTTATTGTTGTCATTTTCCATGATATTTCCCATTTTCTATTTATGCTCAAACTAGCTTTTGTGCTGATATATTCCACCTTTTCTTCTTTTGTGGGGTATGCTTCCAACCCCTTAGGTGATGAAGACTTTGGAAGGATGACCATGACCTCTCTAGTTGATCTTTTATTGGAGATAAATTTTAAGTTACCTGGAGAACCCTCTACTTAGTTGTCATATTTTTCAATCGTGTATATCCATATGGATAGCAATCAGTATCTTGTAACATTGTAAATAGTATATATATTTTATTTGAGTGCTATAATTTGGACTTTATGATATCATCTTATTAGAGATTATATAATAGTTCTTCATCCATTGCAAAAACTTGATATGTATTTGTTATGGATGATGATTGTTATTTGATTTAGTAAGGAGTGGATCCCCTCACAGGTCTCACTTGTTACACCATTCCACTCTAGTATTTTTTGTATTTTCTCATCTAAAAGAACCAGCAATTGACTACCATTTTCATAGGATAAGGTAGTAAGTGAAGAATCTACCATCTATAATGCCGGTAGTGGTGAATTAGGTGGAGGATCCAACTTATGTTTTTCCTCACCACCTTCATCTGCATGGAGTAGGTGTGGTGATAGCATGGGACGTATTGTCTTAAACAAAGGATCAACAACTAAATGATTGTGTGATGTCTGTCCAGGCGATTGTCTAGGCGACTGACCAGGCGACTGCTCAGGCGAGTGAGGGGGCCACGGTAGCGGCGGCGGCATATGACCCTCCAGATCCTGGGCGCAGGGAGGGCTCGTCGTCGTTGTCTTTGTCTGGAAATAATACACGAGGTCCAAGCACCGGGGTCTCCGCTGGGGTTTCCGTCGCTCAGAATTCTTTGGATTGGTCTAAGCTTTTTAAGGGGAGAAATGACATCGGGCCTGTGAATCTAAGCAAGATGGAGGTAAAGCTGGTTGAAGGAAAGCTGCTATATCTAAGATCTATTGCGGAGAGGAATCTGGCTAGGTGGAGTAGGACGGCGGCAGGGTATGTCATTGGACTCAAGCCTTACTGGCCGACGTTGATGTGGCATCTTGCTCTTCTGTGGAAGGTCAAAGGCTCCATTGAAATAAGATCTAGAGGTAGGGGTTTTTTCATTGTTATGTTCTCAAATGATGAAGACATGTCTACTGCAATCGATGGGGGCCCGGGGTTTGTTGCTGGGAAATCGCTTATCATTAAGAAATGGGAACGCGGGGAACCACTGGAGAAGATGAAACTTACTGAGATACCAATCTGGCTTAAGATTCACAATCTTCCTCTCAAATTATGGGATGTAGAGATGTTTAACTACATCAGTTCTGTGTTGGGAAGGCCTCTTCGCCCGGATAAGATGACATTAGAATTTCGTCGCCTTGAATATGCTATAATATAAGTGGTGATACCTGTGGACTTTACATATCCGAAGGACTTGCAAATTGTGAGTGACGATGGGCATCAGGATATTATCGAATTCAAGTATGAGTGGCAGCCTTCTAAGTTTTCGAGTTGTGGTCTATATGGCCATGAATCCTCTCTGTGTGATGTTTCAGGCAGTATGGAGGGCAGAGCCCCAAAGAAGAGAAACACCAAAGCTTGGGTTCCTAAAAAATCTGTAGAAGATGGAGAAGCAGATGTCTTCGAGGATGTTGTTGGAGCTATTTATGAGGTTACTAAAAGTCTAGCGAATGGTTGTGCTGGAGGTAGTCGAGTTACTGTAAGCAGTAAGATTCCTTCAGTTCCTATTAGTCCTGTTGAGGTAGAGAAAGTACTGAAGTGCCGATGAGTGAGCATGCTGGTGGAAACCTTGATAAGGTGAATAGTAAGACTTCCGCAACCCCTGTTAGTCCTCTTGAGGAAGAGTGGAGAACAAGAAGGAAGAGGTCGAAAGCTGTCCCAAAGGCTGTTTCCAAAAATTCTTCTAGAATGGTTACAGAAGCTTTGAACAAGTATTCTCCATTATCGAATTTTGATGATTCTGAGATATTGAAGGAAGCTCTGATTGCATCTGATTCGGATGTGAGGGGTGATAAGGCTGTGAATCTTCTCCCAAATGGATAGACCTTTCACAGTGATTTTTGGAACGTGAGAGGGATCCATAATAAAATCTCTCACGTTAAGGAGGAGCTAGATAGGAACAAAGCTGATGTTTATATTATTCTAGAATCCAGACTTTGTAGCAGTGAGATTGAGGATTTTATTAACTCCATGTGGCCGAATTCAAAGTTCTTAGCTAATTCAAGCTTTTATAAGTACACTCATATTGTTGTTCTGTGGTTTAATCCTAACCTTGTTGTTAACAAAATTCTGGAGAATGAACAAGTTATTCAATGTGAGGTGGAATTTTGTGATTCTTCTTTCCTCTTTTCGGCTGTCTATGGATCCAATGATGATAATGACAGAATGCTGTTATGGGCTGCTATTCGATCTATTCGTACTCATAGGCTGTGGTGTCTAGTGGGTGATTTTAATGATGTTCGTCTAAATAGGGAAAGAGTGGGGAAGCATCCTCCATCTTGTAAGAGTATGAAAGATTTCAATGATGTTTTCTCTGATACAAACCTTGTTGAGATTGGTCCTAAGGGTCCTTTTTTCACTTGGGACAGCAGAAGCAAAAAAGGCGAGTCTACCTTTTCTAAAATTGATAGAATCTTGGGTAATATGAAGCTTCTTGATGTGTTCCCTGATCTCTGGGGTGAGGTTATTTTGACCAATGTCAGTGATCACCGTATCATTGGGGTTCACTTCAATAGTATTAAGAAGAGAAGAGGACCATATAGATTCATCAATGCTTGGGTTACTCAGCCTAACTTTCATGATGTGGTTAAGAAAGCGTGGAGTAGTATCTCTCCAGAAGGAGCACCCATGTACAGGGTGTACAGGAAATTACATGTTGTTAAAGGAGCCTTATTAGACTGGAACAAGAAAATGGTTGGTAATTTCATTTCTAAATCTAAAGAGTTAGAGGCATTGGATTCTCAGGTCCAAAGGGAGGTTGATAAGGACCCACATAATAAATCTCTTCAGTTGAAGCTTATTGAGTTGAGAGTGCAGGATGAAAAAGCTCTTGTTGATGAGGAATCTTTTCTAAAGCAGAAATCGAGGGTGTTATGGCTGAAGGAAGGCGATAAAAACTCTTCCTTCTTCTATACTTCGCTCAAGACTAGGAGGATCTTCAATAATATCCATTGTCTTACTATCAATGGGGCTAAGATTTATGATCAGGAGGGTATTAGTTCTCATATTGAAGATTTTTTCTCCTCTTTATTCAATTCTGCTCCTGATAGTTATGTTAAGTGGTCTGATTGTTGGAAGTTGCCTAAAATTTCTGACCTTCATTTTGAGATTCTAAACAAACACATTTCTAAATCTGAGATTGTTTCTGTGGTGGACAGCTTAAAGGGGGATAAGGCCCCTGGACCAGATGGATTTAATGGTCTGTTCTTTAAATCATGTTGGGATATAGTTGGGGAAGATGTTTGCAAGGCCATTCTGAGCTTCTTTGAAACGAGAAAGCTTCTTCGTGAATGCAACAACACGTTCATCACTCTAATCCCTAAATGTCAGGGTGCTTCTTGTCTTAACGACTTCAGGCCCATTTCTCTATGCAATGTCATTTATAAGATTATTACAAAGGTTCTTGCAAATCGCTTGAGTGCTATTTTCCCTGATCTTATTGATAAGAGTCAATTTGCTTTCATTAAAGGAAGGTCCATTGGTGATGCAGTGCTTCTTGCTAATGACATTCTTAGTTCCTTCTCGAGTGCACAGGGTCCTGGTAAGTTATGCATTAAAGCTGACCTTGCTAAAGCCTATGACTCTGTTAGACGTGATTATATTCTTTTCATTCTCAGAAGTATGGGTTTCCCTCCTAAGTGGTTGAAATGGATTGATGTTTGTTTATCCACTTCATCTTATAAAGTTTTGATCAATGGTAATCCATCCTCGTCCTTCTCTGCTTCTAATGGTGTTAAACAGGGGGATCCTTTGGCCCCATATTTGTTTGTGATAGCTATGCAAGGGTTTAGCGCTCTTATTAATGCTTATGTGTCCAATGGCAGTATTAATTCTGGTCATACTCAAAAGGATGTGAAGGTTTCCCACATCGTTTTTGCTGACGACCTGTTAATTTTTGCTAAGGCTGATAAGAGTAATGCTATTATGATCAAGGAAGTTTTTTAGGTTTTCCAAGATATTTCTAGTTTAAAGCTAAATAACTTGAAGAGTCAGCTTTTTGTTAGTAAAAATATGAGCATTGATATTGCGAAGGACATCTCTAGTTGTTTAAGCATTCAGATTTCTTCTCTTCCTGTGAGATATCTTGGATTACCCCTTTTTACTGGCAGGCTAACGAAATCAATGTGCAATCCTATTCTTGACAAAATTAGAAGCAAGTTGGATACATGGAAATGTAAGCTGTTATCTCAAGCTGGGAGAATTGAATTGGTTATTTCTACTCTGTCTTCGTATCATATCTTCTGGACTTCGGCTTTCCCTATTCCCTATTCCCAAATCGGTGATCTTACATATTGAGAAGATGATGTGGCATTTCATATGGGGTGATAATGAAGAAAAGCAGCATCTTCACACTATTTCTTGGGATTATATGTGCAGGCCTAAGAAGGAAGGGGGCCTGGGTATTAGACGTGTGGAAGACTGGTCTAAAGCTGGTGTGTTGAAGAATCTATGGAATATTGCAATGGATAAAGAGTCTCTTTGGGTCAGATGGGTGCATAGTAAGTATCTTGAAAATGATTCTATTTGTTCGGTTAAAACCAAAGCAAATTTTACTTGGTTGTTTAAGAAACTTCTCAATCATAGACACTTACTGATCCCACATGTGAAGTTCATTGTTGGCAATGGTGAGGACATCTACTTATAGAAGGATCCCTGGATTCATACTAGTAAAAAGGTGCGAGATATTTTTGAATGCCAAAAGCTGATGATTAGAATGGGAAATGAAGCTGGTAGGGATCTCTATAGCTGCATCCATAATGGGGCCTGGTCTATTCGAGAGTTTAGAGGCTCGGAGAAGATGGCTGATTTCTTTAAAAGTCTGCCCAGGCCAAATGGCAGTGCAGATTTTTTGCTGATTGGGAATTCTGGTTCTTTTAAGCTGAAGGATGCATGGAATCTTAGCAGATTGCAAAGTCCTTGTGTTGATTGGCATGATTGGGTTTGGAAAGGGAAAGTTCCCAGGAGATGTTCTTGTTTTGTATGGAAGTTTTTCTTGGAAAAGTTACCTACGATTGATTATTTGAACATCATGGGGTTCTGTTTTGTGTCGAGGTGCTCTCTCTGTAAAGAGGAGGCTGAAGATGCAGTTCACGCATTTCTCAAGTGCAGGTTTAGTGCTGCTATCTAGAGGAAGTTTAACTCAATTTATGGCTCATGTCCTAAT
The DNA here is from genome assembly GCA_963693085.1 of Alisma plantago-aquatica. NCBI lineage: Eukaryota > Viridiplantae > Streptophyta > Magnoliopsida > Alismatales > Alismataceae > Alisma > Alisma plantago-aquatica. The sequence goes on along the minus strand of OY856409.1, from coordinate 716,993,397 downwards.
TCTAAAGCTGACATTCTGTTGCTCAAAGGGGAAGCGAGAATTGTTGCTGTTTTCGTGCTCTTTTATATTTGGCGTGAGAGGAATCATAGGATTTTTTTGAATTTTGAAGGTGGTTCATATTCTATTTGGGATCTGAGCATTAAAGATACTCATAGTCTGTATAGATAGCATTTTCCTTTTGTTCTGTACAATTTTCTTTTCTTTGTGATCTACTCTGGATCACTCATTTTGTAATCACTGCTCTTGGGTTGAAATATGATGCATGTTGGGTTCACCAAAAAAAACAACAAAATGATTATGTGGATTTTCATCTCCCTAAAAAATTGTATAATATGCATCTCGATCAATAGAAGAAGTAGGGTCCATTATTGATTCAGTATGTTGATTTGGTTACTCCATCCAATATGTAATCAAATCATCAATTCGCTCAAATAGGAACTTGAATAAGAAGATAAATATCACAGTTAGTTGGTGGTAAGATATATGCTTTATGCAGTGGCAATAGCTCTCGTCTAGAATATCTTGATATTGAATATAAATAAGTTATGGTGGGTGTAGAGCTCTTGTTAAAAGGGTCCTTCTCCATCTAGCACATTTGAATCATTAATGCAAGTTGGTTCTTCATTCTCCACATGATAATAATATAATGTTTTATTACCATTGGAAGCATTTGGATTAGCTTACAAAAGGTGAGGATGGAAGTGATTCAAGATTTGATGCCAGTTCATTCTCCTACTACCAATCATGGAATTGCACATAATGTTCCAAGTCAGACTCCCACTCAAACTCTATCACTAGCCCCTCATCATGTGTCACTATCATTATATCATGTATAGTCATATAAAAATGACATTAGTGTCATCCTCTTCAGAGATCACGGTTGTCGACTACTTCATCTTGCTCGGGGAACTCTCTAGTTGAGGCTTATGGATCTTGGGCTTATTGGGAGAGATGAAAAAATTGACTTATATGAGCTTCTAGTCTCTTTCTTGTAGCTACTTACTCCTCATACATCATTTTATGTTCAACGACCATCTTCTCTAGGATATCAAATCTCTCTTGTCACCGAAGTGATTGTTGATTCTTTTAACTTATAACCTCTTTGTGGACTCTGTAATATTGCTAATTGTAGTTCATTTTTCTATGATAGTGATTTGGGTGGCAGTGTTCCCCATAGTAGCCTCCAATAAATGGTCTCTCTTGTCACCCAAGTAATTGTTGATTCTTGTAACTACTAACCTCTTTGTGGCCTCCATAATATTACTAATTGTAGTCCATTTTTCTATGATAGTGATTTGAGTAGCGGAGTTCCCCATAGTATCCTCCAAAAAATGGTTGACTACATTTAGCAATGTATCCACCCTAATTATACATGACATTGACGATCATTTTCTACAATAATCACTACTACAGAAATAGCATTCAGTGTCGCTTTTCTGGGCGTCGGTTGTTTACGGAAACCGACGCCGATACTATTAGACGTCGGTTATTTATACAAACCGACGTCTATATTTGAAGACCAGCCAGACACGGGTACCGCTTTATATTCAGCGTCGGCTGTTTATAAAAAACCGACGCCTAAAATCACCCGCGAAAATCCAAATTTCGAGCAAAAACATTTTAGGTCATCTTTAGCGTCGGTTTTATAGGTATTCACCGACGCCTATTTAAAATGAAAATTTGCGCGAAAATGTCCCACTTTCAGCGTCGGTTGTGCCAGATAACCGATGTTGATTATGGTTCCCGCCAAAAAAATTAGGGTACAGGTTTTCTAAACGGGCGTCGGTTTTTTACAGACAACCGACGCTAAAGCGTTAGAGGCGTCGGTTTTCTAAATAACCGATGCTGATTACCAAATTAATAGACCCGATCACCCAGCTCTTCCCCCTTTCTTCCTGTTTCATCCTGCTGCTCGCCGCTCGCTCTCTGCCCGACGACTCCAGCTGCTGCTCTCTGCCGCTCGCTCTCCGCTGCTGCTCTCCGCCGCTCGCTCTCCGCCGCTGCTCTCCGCCGACGTCTCTGCCACTACTGCCACTGCCTCTCCGCCGCCGCATCTCCGCCTGACGACCCCCGCGTCTCTGCCACTGCTGCCACTGCCCTACGCCGCTGCCGCCTCCACTGCCTACACCGCCGCCTCCACTGCTCAACGTCGCCGCCTCCACTGCTCTTCTTCCTTAACGGAGCTCGCTACCGACAGAGCTACTCCTCTTCTTCCTCCATGAGCTTGCTACTTACAGGTTCGATTTTACTCTGTTATAGGATCCTTCAATGTGTGTTCTTTATAAGGTCAGATTAGTTTCTGAGTTGTTGGTCAATCATTTGGTTATGAGTTTTTATACCTAGTTACACAGCTCATTTTTGCTTCAATCATATTCAACATGTTGTTGTTTTTTATTGCAATTTGGTTCATTTTGTCATTTATATTTGCTTGTAATTTTTCAAAGGAGAACGGTTTAATTTTTCAATCATATTTGATTGTGATTGAGAGAACCCCCTCCCCTACCAAACTGCCAGGTCGTCTTTTCCTATGTCGGATTGTGAGATACAAGGATGCTCAAAACGCAAATCTAATTAAAACATTAACTATTAGCAACTGATGGGTCACTTTCCTATACCAAAAAGGAAACCCAAGAAACATATCCTAAACATAAATAAACACTCTCTCTACGAGTACCTATCTATTTGTTCTCCCAAACAAAAAGGAAAACACCGTTTAATCTGTTTGTAATTAGATTTTACAAGTCCTGAAAGTCGCCTCAACGTAGAATCATCCCTATAACATTATTAAATATATTTTTTAAGATGCAAGACGCGCATAATGTATTGAACACAATCATATATGTCTAATTTCGTAAATAATCAAACTAAATTAGTATTACTACTCCGAATTTCACCAAATCAAGACATAACTATTATGTCACAAAGTATCAAGATTAAAATCCACTTATTCACCTATATAAGCACCTCAAGGATGGAAATTTCATACCCTCATATATAATATCTTTTTTATCCATCCAAAAATCTTCAAGATCAGATAGAACAATATTATCAAGATCTCAATCAATACTTAATTTTACTTGAACCTCTATAAAGTCATAATGTGGTCATATACGTTCAGCCCTATGGTCCCTCTAACTAAAAAGAGCTTAAAATATGAGTGAAATATATTATAGTTGGGCATGAATTTCTCAATCTCAACCAACAAAAAATTCATCAATGTCATCATCAGTCTGATTTTTGCTTTGACCTTGCCCTGAAAGTTGTTCATGTTCTTCTGATAAGTTGTATTGTGGGTGAACCTAGATGACCGACCTCAAAGATGGACCTTCAACTCAAATTTGTTCATGTTCTTCAACTCAAATTTCACAATGTTAATCCTGGGACAAACGACCAACTTCCTTGTTCATTGGCTCATATGGTAGCCAAGGACTGCAAAGATGGACCTTCATCATCCTAAGATGGGGGGTTATGAGGGTTATGAACTTCTAATTTGTGCATATATTTGTCATACATTTGTGCTTGCATATATGAACAAATCTTTTGCTTGCATATATTTGTCATATCTATTATTGTGTTTGTTGGCCTAGAAACCCGTCCAAGATATACTCATTAGGAGTAAATCTTGGATAGTCCCCGGTTTGGGACTGTTCTTGAACACCTAATATCACTTAGGATGTAAGTGTATAATGTGTATTGGGTTTTCGAGAAGATTTCGGTAGCATTTCCCCGTTTGTTCTCTAAGTACATATGTACTTAGAGAACAGCGGGGAAATGCTGCCGAAATTTTCTTGAAAACCAAATACACATTATACACTTACTAGTGAGATTAGGTGTTCAAGGATGGGATAGGTGGTACACATTTATTATATATAAGAATGACATCAAATGTATTTGTTGGCCTAGAAACCCATCCAAGATTGACTCATTAGGAGTAAATCTTGGATAGTCCCCGATTTGGGACTGTTCTTGAACACCTAATCTCACTTAGGATGTAAGTGTATAATGTGTATTGGGTTTTCGAGAAGATTTCGGTAGCATTTCCCCGTTTGTTCTCTAAGTACATATGTACTTAGAGAACAGCGGGGAAATGCTGCCGAAATTTTCTTGAAAACCAAATATACATTATACACTTACTAGTGAGATTAGGTGTTCAAGGATGGGATAGGTGGTACACATTTATTATATATAAGAATGAAATCACATTATACGCTTAGGATGTAAGTGTATACCCTAATCTTTTCCTAATATATACTTGTTTCCTAATATATACTTGTTTTCTCTGATCATAGAATGGATAGATCATGGATGTCCATTCGTAATCGTTGCACCCCAGAGTTTATATCTGGTCTTGATCAGTTTATTAGATTTGCCGAGGAACATAGGAAAAAACCTACAGATAGGTTCTACTGTCCATGTAGGCATTGCGGTAACAACTTGAAAGTCAACACTGGTGAGGAAATCAAAAGTCATGTCATGTGCAACGGGATTGTACAAGGCTATACAGAATGGCACTGGCATGGAGAGATTTCAAAATCGAAACCAGTAGATGTCGATAGCAGTGCTTGGGTGGAAGAAGAAATTGCCTCTGATGACGTAAATGTGAACGAACCAGTTCCAGCAGACATCGTTGATGCGATGCTGGATAGTTGTAGGGTAGAGCACACCGATCCACCTCCTATCTTTACAAACATTGTGCATGATGCTGAGATACCGTTATACACAGGTTGTGCTAAGTTTACGAAGCTTAGCGCTGTCTTGAGATTGTATAAGTTGAAAGCTAACAATAGATGGAGCGACAAAAGCTTCACTTCATTGTTGACTTTGTTGAAAGAAATGCTTCCTGAAGGAAACGAGCTTCCAATCTCAACATACCAGGTAAAGAAAATGTTGTGCCCAATGGGAATGGAGGCCAAGAAGATACACGCATGCCCGAATGATTGTGTATTATTTCAAAAGGACTATGTAGATTTGAAAGATTGTCCAAAATGTGGTGCGTCACGGTATAAATTGACGACTTCGGGGGAGTCCAAAACTGGTTCTCCTGCCAAGGTGTTGTGGTATCTACCTATAATATCACGGTTTCAACGCTTGTTTGCAAATCCGAAAGATGCGAAGAATTTGAGGTGGCATGCAGATGTTAAGAAAAATAATGATGGGATCCTATGACATGCGTCTGATTCCCCACAGTGGAAGAAGATTGATCTATTGTACCCTAAATTTGGTGAAGAAGATAGGAATCTAAGACTTGGGCTTTGTACAGATGGGATGAATCCGTACGGGACATTGAGCATCCAACATAGCACTTGGCCAGTCATGCTTGTTATATACAATCTTCCTCCCTGGATGTGTATGAAAAAAAGTACGTTATGTTGTCATTGTTGATATCGGGTCCTAAACAACCCGGAAATGATATCGATGTTTATCTTGAACCTTTGATTGATGACTTAAAGAAACTTTGGGCTGAAGGTGTGATGACCTATGATGCTTCAGCAAGAGAGACATTTCGTTTGCACGCTATGTTGTTTTGCACTATTAATGACTTTCCAGCATATGGGAATTTGTCTGGATATAGTGTCAAAGGAGCTAAAGCGTGTCCTATATGTGAAGAAAACACTGATTCAATAAGACTAAAACATGGCGGCAAGACTGTATATCTTGGTCATCGAAGGTTTCTTTCAAAATTCCATCCGTATCGTAGGAAGCGCAAAGCATTCAATGGATGGAATGATGAACGAAGTGCACCTAAACCTATACCAGGGGATGCTGTTTATGAAAGAGTAAAAGACATTGTCAATGAATTTGGTAAGAAATCACAATGTAGTATGGCCACACGGAGTGACAATTCTTCATTCAAGAAGAAGTCAATATTTTGGGATCTTCCTTATTGGAGTTCTTTGACAGTCAGGCATTGTATCGATGTAATGCACGTTGAGAAAAATGTATGTGATAGCATCATTGGTACTCTATTAAATATACCAGGTAAGACTAAAGATGGGATAAAATCCAGACTGGACCTACGTGAAATGGGAATAAGGTCAGAATTAACAGAATTACGTGAAATGGGTAATAAAAGAACATACTTACCTCCCGCTTGTTACACGTTGTCTAGAAAGGAGAAGAAAAACTTTTTGTGAATGCTTGGTAAATGTTAAGGTGCCACATGGTTACTCATCCAACATCCGTAGATTGGTATCAATGAAAGATCTGAAGTTGATAGGTCTTAAATCTCATGATTGTCACACTCTAATGCAACAAATATTGCCCGTGGCAATTCGATCTATATTGCCGAAGCATGTAAGGTTTGCAATTACCAGACTTTGTTTCTTTTTCAACAGTCTATGCAGCAAAGTTATTGACCCTGATACTCTCGATAATTTGCAAAGAGAAGTGGTTGTTACCCTATGTCAGCTTGAGATGTATTTCCCTCCTTCGTTCTTTGATATCATGGTACATCTTGTTGTCCACTTGACTAGGGAAGTGAAAATGTTGGGACCAGTTTTCTTGCATTGGATGTATCCCTTTGAACGATACATGAGCGTTTTTAAAGGTGATGTTCGAAACCGTTATCGGCCTGAAGGGAGTATTATTGAAGGTTATGTGGCGAGAGAGGTTATGGATTTTTGCAATGACTTTCTCAGTGGTAATGACACTCCTGATAATGACAAGAATATTGAGGAGGGCAAAGGAATTTTGGGATCACGGGTGAAAGTAATCAGCCGTGAGCAGTTGGAACAAGCTCACTTGTATATTTTACACAATATGGATGAAGTGAGTGTTTATATCGAGGAACATACCAATTTCATAAAGAGACAACATCCTCGAGCAAGTTCAATGTGGCTTGCTAGAGAGCATAATAAGACTTTTACTAAGTGGTTTGAAGATAAAGTCTTACATCAACTATCTCAAACACCAAATGATATTACAGAAACTATCAAATGCCTCACCTTTAAACCAAAACCGAATGTTATGTCTTATGAAGGGTTTGACATTAATGGATTCACATATTACACAAAGCGCCAAGATGATAAGAGTGTCGTCCAAAATAGTGGGGTCACTCTTCAAGCGTCGACTATGTACTTTGCAAGTGCAAAGGATAAGAGTCCACGTGAAGCTAAAATGTCATATTACGGTGTCATTGAGGACATTTGGGAGTTTGACTACATAGATTTCAAAATTCCGCTCTTTAAATGTAATTGGGTTGATAACACCAAAGGAGTTATAGTGGATGAATTGGGTTTCACTTTGGTGAACTTTGAAAAGATTGGCGAGAAGGGTGAACCATTCATATTGGCATCACAGGCGAAACAAATATTCTATATCGATGATCCTGCAAATGATAAATGGTCGGTTGTTCTTCATGGTAAAAGACAGTTCATTGAAGATCCTATAGATGAAGAAGAGTACTATGATAAGTATGATGACTCCAGTCCATTCTCAGTTGGGTTGCCAACTCCACAAAATATTGAAGCTAATGATGACTTATATGTGCGCGGAGATCACAATGAAGGATTGTTAATTGATAAAAGATCACAATTTTAGAGACATGTATGTTTATACAAATGCTAAATGTTTGCCTTTTTCTAGTTAATACAAATGCTAAATGTTTGCCTTTTTCTAGTTAATACAAATGCTAAATGTTTGCCTTTTTCTAGTTAATAGAAATGCTAAATGTTTGCCTTTTTAATGACATTTTTAGATGGCTGACCATGATGAGCATGATGTCCATGATGAGCATGAAGTCCATCATGAGCATGCTGTCCATGACGAGCATGGCGAGGATACTAATGTAAGTTCTAAAAACATATCCTGTATTTCTATAAAATTCATTATCTTCTAGTTATGTCATATATCCTATATTTCTATATTGGGCTAAGTTAGTGTGTTTTATTTTTGTCAAATTTTAGGTTGATGCACCTGTACCCACTGAAGCACTGGAGCAACTTGATGCGCAACACCAGACACTTAACAAGAAAAGGGGCATCACTCTGTTGAAGAAGTTATTAGCGCTAAGTGGTAGTGGATCTAAATTGGTGGTGGAGTTTGATAATGGAGGAAATCCAATTGGAGTGAACCGCAATAATTTTGTGAACTATCTTGGGTGTACCACTCGGAGCCATTGTGGTGTTAAGTATGACAATTGGCATAAAGTTCCTCAAGGGAAAAAAGACTTGATATGGAAGGATTTATGCGTGAGTTATTATTATTTGCAATTCTATTTTGTAGATTACAAATTCTATTATTTGCAATTCTATTTTGGATACTAGTTAATAACATTTCTATTTTACAGAATCTGTTTGCATTGGATGAGAAGTTGCATCGTAAAAATGTGATGCAACGCGCTGGAAAGATGCTTAGGAATTATAGGACAAATCTGAACAGAGAATACATAAAAGAGGGTGATAAGAAGAAGAAGTCAGCCCTTGAACAATGGAACTTCTTGGACAAAGAAGATTGGGACAATTTTGTTGCTTCAAGAAAATCTGAAGAATTCAAGGTATTAGGCATCACTCCTAATTTAATTAATATACATTGTATTCACCTATTCAAGATTAGCATTTAGTGCTACTAACGAAATCATTAATGTGCATACTAACTAGGCCCTCAGTGACGCACAAAAAGCAAGGCGTGCACTGAATGTGCATGACCACACTATGGGTCCAAAAGGCTATGCAAGCGTTCGCCAAAGACTACAGGCGGAGTCTGCGGCTACTCAGGAGTCTGCTCCTACTCAGGAGTCTGCCACACCCATGCCTCGCCATGATATCTGGATAGCTGGCAGGCAAAACAAGAAGGGTGAAATAAAGAAGCATGTAACTGCTGAGGCGGCTGCAAAAATGGTAAAATACAACTCTTAGAGAAATCGTTTGAATATTGATTATTTGTGGTGTTAACTTATCAATTTCTATTTATGGTGATTAGCGGGAGCTGCACGAGCAGAGGAAACAAGGCACATTCATCCCTCAGGGCACAAGGGATGAATTGACAGTTGCTCTGGGTAACCCAGAGCATCCTGGACGTGTTAGAGGTGCCGGCGCTGGTGTTGGCATCAAAGCATTCTTTGGGCCATCCCAGCGCAAACCCAGAGCGGGACTTTCTCAAAAAGAGGTAACCTATTCTTTTTTTAGAATGTTACTGCAAAAGGAAATTCATTAATAAGAAGCTAATGTTTCTTTTATCCATGTATAGGAGAATAAGAGAGTTGAGGATTTAGTTGCTAAGAAGATCAACGATGTAGTTGCTGAGAAGGTCAAGGAAGAATTGCTGCGGTGGCAGGCATCTCAGGCTTCCAATACGCCTATGGCGACCCACTCTTCTCCTGATGCACAGACTGCGAGTAATCCTGGAGACCCATTGCCTAGCACGTCTACTGTAAGTATTGTTTATGACATTGTAGTTAGTCTTTTCAAGTTGTTATGTTTTCAAGATGATATGTATATATGTATAATATTCTTTACGTAAATTTGTAGGCATTGAAGCCATGCCGCTTAAGAATGCAAGACTACGTTGTTGCAGAGGCGCAGGCTTACCCGTCCCTTCCTGGGGCAATGTTTCACGGGACTCCAATGCCACAGGGCTACGTTCGTGTGAGCCCGATATGTGTGTTACCTGATTGGAGAGAAGCTACATTGCCATATCCCCACCCGGATATTGATAGACTTGCTGATGCAGAAGGCGGGGTGATATTGTGGCCCAAAGCAGATGTCGTCTACACGACTGAAATTGTAAGATAAATTTACATTGATTTAGACTGTTAATGTGTATATATGATGTCAACTGATCTGAAATTATATGTACAGGTTAAAAAGAAGACACCAGGAGCACCTAGGCCTCCACTTCCACTTCCCGCATTACCCGATTGGGTTCCAACTGACCTAACATACCCGTTAGGTCCTGCTTGTAGGGGAATGGCATGTTGGCTACGGGCACATAATGTACATTGCCCTATAATTATTTCTTTAGATGCAGATTATGCAGGTCAATCATACGATAGCTCTTTATTTATACAAGATATTATTGAGTTGTTTATGTATGATTGGCTGAATACATCAATGATAGAGACATGGATAAGGTGAGATCTTGTTTATACATCCATATACCTTGTGTAAGATCCGGTGATCTGGTTTCTTATATATTAATGCATACGCCTATATGTTTTGCAGCTACCTAGTCGAAGATCATTGCAAACAATTTGCATTTGATCATGTGGGATTTTTGATTCCATCATTGATTAGTTTGGTAGCTAAAGACCCTGATAATGTTCAACAATACTGTATAGATACTTTTACAATTTTTGGTCAACAAAAGAAGACGATAATAATAGCTCCATTCAATGTCAAGTAAGTTTACTTTATTTATAATTTGGACTTAAGAAAATTCCATTTTTATTTTGCATTTTGAGTTATTAATTGTTAACTTCTTACTTCTAGCGGTAGACATTGGGAGTTACTAGTTATTGTCCCCGGGACATTCACTGTTTATTATCTAGATCCTGCGGGGAGTACATTGAACACTAAAATTGGACACGTAATGAGAATGCCATTATTCTGGTGAGAAATATTTCATTTTTATATCCGTTAACATCTTTTATTACATTACTATTTACTTATGCAATTTATTGTGTTATATTAACATGTAGGGGTTTAGATGCATTCAAAAAGGCTGGAGGAACGGTCCCAAGGAAAAAGAACCAGCCAATAAATTTGCAGAACGTACAAGTAAGTTTCCGACTCGAATATATATATTATTGATGTGAATTGTGCTTAGTTGTATTATTTTGTATGTTTCAATTTATAGTGTGCTACACAAGACAATCGCTGGGCATGCGCATACTATGTGATGCGATTTATGCAGATGATTATCAAATATGCCGCATTGGACATCGATACCATGCATGAGGTATTATATATAGTCTCATTAGTTAGTATGCAATATATCAATCTTATATTATTTTTATATTATTACTTATATATATACATCATTCTCTTTGCAGGTGTTTAAAACTGACAACACTACAGGTAAACGTTTAAAAAATATACATGCTCCATATACGATGGAAGCATTAAATGAAGTAAGAGAAGAATGGGCAAAAGCCATACAAGCAGTGGCAACTGTAAGATATAATTGGGATGTTGATAGCGATAATGAATGATACTATGTAAATGAATATTTCTGAATGTTAATACATGTATTTGAATGTTTCTATATGTGTGAATGTGAGAATTGAATTGATGTCTGAATGTATGTACTTGTGTAGAATTTTGCTTGTGACTTTTGCAGGTTTGCGGCCTGTTTGTAGGCTGATATCAATGGATGTCGTAAACCTGCAGTTCAGAAAACTGAACTGCAGGTTCTCATCCTGCTGACCAGCCACAGCAGGCCTGCAAACTGATATGAAAAAAATATATAAATAGGCGTCGGTTATTTATAGAAAACCGTCAGGAAAGACCTACAGCGTCGGTGTTTTTCAATAAACCGACGCCTGATGTGGCCAAAGCAGTCCTGGAAATGGCGTCGGATATTCATATCAAACCGACGCCTATTTAACCTATAGGCGTCGGTCTTTTGGTATATAACCGACGCCAAAAGTGTTCGCGCCACAAAAAATGGCGTCATCTAGGGCACTTTATGCGTCGGTTATCTACTAAAAGACCGACGCAATATAGGCGTCGGTTGTTTAGTAAATAACCGACGCAGAAAGTGCCCTAGATGATGCCGTTTTCTGTGGCGCGAACCCTTTTGGCGTCGGTTATCTACTAAACGACCGACGCCTATAGGTTAAATAGGTGTCGGTTAAAAAACCGACGCCGAAGTGTTCGACCTTTAGCGGCGCCCACATAGGCGTCGGTCGGAAACTGACGCCAAATGGGGTTAAACGACCGACGCCAAAGGCCGTTTCTGTAGTAGTGAATGCACTTTGCAGTAGTGTTGGAAAAATTTATTAATGAATAGTTATAATAACTATAAACTTGAGATTTCTTGGGCTATGGCACTGACCACTCTATATTAATATGCATATTGAGAATTAGAGAAGTTGTGCATTATACTGCACAAAAATTAAATTCAAATGATTTTGTTATATAATTAAATCGAATAGAAAATTTTGAAATTAATCTCAAGAGAACTGGATACAATTAGATTCCATTTTCCTCAGAAATGATGGAAAGATTTGATGTGATAATTTAGTACATAAGAAATTCACCTAAGAAATGTATCCTTAGTATTTACCTAATCTACATGCAATAATTACCATTCACAAGTGGACAAATCTTTTTGTATCATAGTTTAAGATCGTACTCTAGAGTCAACATTTTTAACAATATTGATTTAACCCATTTCAGTTTGAGATCAATGTTTAGAGTTGAGATTTGACTTAATATTAAACAAATTCTAAAGAGATTGAGAGAGATTAAAATTGGGTTGAATTCAATTAAGGTAAAAAACTAATATGTATTAGGTTTCACCATTGTCAACTACATATCCTTTCTCTCGCATTGCATCTCTCATTTCTATGGATAATTAGATTGGGGTTGAGGAATTTCATATCCTCTCCGAGTATAAATTTCATAGGGATACATTTTCCCATAGTTTTGATGTCATGTTACCAATAGATATTTAATCCATCCCCCTAAAGAACACCCTTTGATGGTCTCATCCATGGTTCAATGTCAATGATTGTTATTATAATCCTAGATTTTAATGTCTCTACATCTAGGATTATAATATTCATGCAAATTAGGTGATCAAATTAACAAACATGCATTCTATCAAAGGTTCATTAATAAGAATAACCATAAAAACACAAATGTATAAGGATATAAGATACAAAAAAAATATGCAATGAGGCTACTCCCTGTGCCCCAGGGAGAAGGTATACTCAATCATGATGTTGATTACAAATAAAGAGCTGAAGGGAAAAGAAGAATACATGGTTATAGAAGTAGTGAAGGTGTGAGCCATGGTCTCTGGCTAATTATCAACATTGTCACTCTAGAAAACTCCTGTGGAAGACATAATCCCTTTTTCTTCTTTGTGTCCAAAGCCTCCAAGAAATGTGTTAGGATTAATGGGGTCATCTTATTGCTCCTTAGAATTAAATTTTATTTATATGGGTTCCGCCGGACCCATAAAACAAGTTAACAATTGACCCAATGACACTCTCTATCTACGCATTGGATTCCCTTGAATCGGGTGACTGAACTCTTAAGGCTTTCTTTCTCTTATTTAAAACTAGGAAAATGGCCAGTAAGTCAAGTGACCAACAAGGGGTCAGTCGTTAGTATTTTGTGAGGGGTATTCTAGGTCAGACAACTCATCTATTGGGCCAGACAGTACTAATAAGTGACTTAAAGATTTCCTCATTCAACCGACTAGAGGGACAATTCAGGTGACTAGCATGTAGCTCAGTTAAGGCATAGGTTGTCTAGCTAGCCAACTGGTCATGAATCGCTTAATTCAAGAGGACGCATGGTATTTTCACCCCAAATTGTGATTTCTTCCAATTTACTTAGAATTGGATTTTTTTCCTTTGATATGGAATATAGTCCGCCAACCATGCACCACTAAATATCTTTCAAGAATCAATTGATTAAGGGGCTTACAAATGACATAGCTTAATCTGAATAACGTACTTCTCTAGTAACGTTATGCTAAACTCTTCATACTCAGATACACATACATATTTTTAAAAAAGAGCACTTTATAATCACAAATGGTTGATTACATCCTAATTATTGATTTCTAGAACTTCACTATCAACTATATATGTAGATCTAACATGTTTTGCTACTAAGATTTTTATCTCCACTAGGTTTAACCTATAATTATGTTATCAGAGAATCTTCATTACATAATATCATTTATACATTTGACACTTGAAAGGGAAAGTACACATCCCTTCTACTACTCAACAAGGAAAATAACTATGTTATAGTGATATAAGAACAAAGATTTTTTCTCAACATGTACACCTTAAAGTATATATCTTATCTTTGGGTATATTAGTTGATTGTAACATACTCAAATCTAGGTATATAGATTATCTTCCCTTTCCCAAGGTCCATCTTAAAGTATATTAGTATTAAATATGTTTTTCTAGAATTAAATTAATTTGGGTATCTAGAGCTAAGAGAACGTTATGTTTTTAATAAATAACATTTTAAACAGGGTTAATGATACATTAATAAGTTAAGTCTATTGGAAGTTATGCCAAATTCACTTATTAATTAGTGTTGACCCTGATTCATAAATCTAGTATCACTGTGAGTTTAATTGATGAATGGAATATGATAATTATGAAAAAATGAATTAGATTGATTAATAAAGGAATTAAATGCATTAATTGATTTTTGAATTTAGAAGCAACAAAATAAAATATCAAGTGTTTTCTAATGGTAAAGTTAATGTTAAAATTGGGTTCCTCACGTCTTATTTACCCTTTAGGTAAAATTCCAAGTCTATTCGGCATCCCCCTCATTTAATTAATTGAATTCACAGATTCTAATACATATAAATGCATTTACTTTTTCAAAAAAATAACCAAAGGTATCTTTTATTTTCTTGTAACATCGTCAACCCCCTACCCACAACCCTTCATCCATGTATGGCTTACACAATGTGTGTAACTGCAATAACTTCCCCTTCTCATCTCATTTTCTCATTCTTCCTTGTTTCCTCCTTTCCTCTTGCTTATATCTTTCCTCTCTCCCTTCCCTATTTCTCCTCCACCACCAGACCATCCCTCTATTTCTTGCCCTTCGTATTCCTTTGTCTCCTTCAAGACTGTATCCAACTAACATCATCCCTCACTCTACATCTGGTCATCACCTAGGATGGAGACAACCTACAAATGACGATTTAGTCAATGACCACCCTTCCTTTACCTTGAGACCAACCTAGGATATTGGGCATCGACACTACCATATTTAGAGTTCGGTGTAGGGTGTCAACTATACCTAGATGTTCTCATCAACACATGGCATTTCTTCATCTCTCTTTATCTCTCCTTCCCTCAATCCTGAACCCTAACCTCAATGTCTACCTATCACTCGACATTGAGATATCTAGACAATGATAAGACATCATTGTAGTTTTAGAGGCCAAATTCGGCTACTTTGTTAATCTATATAGCACCAATATTCCTTCTTCCATCACCCCTCAGGCCCTCACCACTGAAAGGATGGCCTTCAACCACTTTTTTGAACACACATCTCCTCTTCCACTCTGCTTTATATCGAGCAACCTCTTCATGATGTTTCCAACAATGTCAATTGTTACCCTTTCTTCTTATCTCTATTTAGCATCTTGAGATCCACCTAGTAGAAAATTACATCCCAAAATAGGTCTCTTGGATGTCTAATTACCTTCGTAAAACCCCAGACCATCTAAAAAACTCAACAACGGTAAGAAATCATAGTCTAGAACCTAGAGACTCTAACCTCTGTGGTCTGGCAGTGGACCGGTGAGAGTTTAACACAATGGCATTCAATGGTCTGGAACCATTACTACATGCCCCTTGGGTTGACCAACACTCGTCCTTCCCTACGACCTCAACCTTCCATGTTTTGAGGTTCTTGGTACTCAAACAAATATCTTACATCATAATCATGGAGGAAGAAGAAGGTCAACATCATTATGTAAGATTTAGTATTCATCCCTTCAACATGTAAGTCTATGAGGACTCTAACCCATTGAGAAGTTGCCTTGTCATTGGGTTATTTCTGGCCACATCAAGGAGGTTTAATTAATGTAACATGAGGTACCAAGCAAGAGAACTGATCTATCTAAACAATTATAAATGAATCCTATTTATAGGTTAGATTCTCATGTTCTTTATACTAAATTGTAAGTCAATTAACGATTTACAGGTTAATGGTATATTAACAACCAATGGAGTACGAAACTTTGATCTTACCAATATAATTGGCCAATAAACTACATATATTCACATATACAACCTAAGTTATATATTATGTACTATTTATTCAAACTTATATACAGTTCAAACATCAAATAGTCAATTAGATCAATAAAAATATCAAAGTATAATATATGGTATGTGTGTGTCATAAAAATCTAACCTAGTATAATTATCTCATTTCTTTCATATGACACAAACCCTAGGCATACATATATGTACCTACATTTCTTAAGGTAATTACAAATGAAAAGGAACTTCATAAAAATGTTCATACATATGGTATACAAATATTTTACCACTAGTGGAATAAATGAAAGTGTAATGATATTAGATGAGGAGGATGTTTCAAGCCCATGTTGGAGGAAAGAATTACCCACACATATATGTAGCCTACACATTTTAGACTTATGTATCTAAAGATTAGTCTTATCACACAAATAGATATATAATGGATACTATGTTCACTGAATAAGTCTAAAAATCCTAATACTCCTTTACATGATCAGAACAAGGATAAGTACAATATGCATAACTATACTAGGAATTTATACACATATTCATCTTGTGTTGACTAACGAAACTAATGTGTTTCTAGGATTAAAATTCGTCACTTGGGTCAAATTATACTGCTAACATTAACCTTTAGACTTGAAGACTATGTATGTGCTCTCTCTTAATTTTATTTAAGCATTTAGTGACTATATACGAATTTGTTAATATTGAAGCATATTTCTATTGACACCTCTATCTTCAATTATTGATTATTGGAATCCCATTTCACTTTTATATGGGTCATCTGACTCTACTTTTCATATCTTGGATGATCTCATCCCTTTTCTTCTTGATATAAAAATTGGATTGTATTTTGATCTTGCCTACTCTATTTGCATGTGAGATATAAACTATAAATATGTAGTAGTATTTCAACCATGTTTTGGGCACTGGGATTTTAGTCTTCTTGACAGACAGCAGGGTTTTATTACCCATTTTGCATGATATATTTATGGGCACCAAAATTTTAGTCTTCCTACCAGACACTAGGGTTTCATCCCCCTACCATGTTTTGTTTATGGGAATTGAGGTTTTGGTCCCCCTTCCATGTCTAGTAGTTTGTGGTTCCCTATCCCTACTTTATTTTATTCTTGTCTTCTTTTAATATACATGCACCTCTTATATGTTTGTATTTTTTATCAAAAGGCAAGATATTCTTGGTTTCATGAGATTGTTTCTCTAATTTGTTAATGCCTCAATTTTTATTTGCAAAGAAGTGAAATCATCTGTCTACTAATAATGGTAAAAAAATGACCAATGAATAGTAGCGGAATTTAAAACTTTGATAGTATTCAATTTCATAAAGAGTGCATAAAAATTTTCCCAATAAGGGTTACATGCTTTATACAAATAAAGGATCTAAGGTAGAGGGAATCTGAACTACACCAATATGTTTCCAATAAAATAACTTAACAAATTAGTCCATGATGGAAGAATGAACTCCTCTTCCTAGTCTTAGTCTGGTTCACCATGCTCCTATTGTGCATTCTAATACTAAACATGGGTGGTTGGGATCACCCAGCAAGAGGAGTGAAAAGGTATGTGTCAGTTAAAGGAATAAGGACAATTATAAACCAAAATATTGTATGATAAAGATTTGCTATGCTAAGAGATTTTAAAAGTATGATGCAAGTAAATAATTAAGAATTCTGCCAAGTCAAGTAGTAATAAAGTTGCATGCATGACTTAATATTACTACATTAAACCAATATACGACTGAGGCACCTACCTAACCTCAACCTCTAGGTTAGGGAGAATTAACATACTCCCAAGAACACAAAAATATATAAAATGGGGGAGAACTATCACATTCCTCTGGGAAAAATAACACATGCCCACTATGGGTGGTTTGTACTCATGTACACTATATTAGTTAATTAGTCATTTACATCATAATGCTAGAATAATTTAATGGCAGATTTAAGAAATTGAAAACATTGCAAATGGGGTCCAAGACCCTAGAATAATTGAAGTGGAATAAACAAGGAATGTATAAACTAGTGTATAGGCTCATGCCTCATTGAGAAATTAGGGTGGATAGAACATGCCCAACTTAGGGTTTAAAATGCACATACATAATTAGGGTTGCACATACCTCACTTGAGATTCCTATAGAAGACTTTTCACCAACTAACTGTGTCCAATGTCATTTTTACCCTAGATACAAGTTTATACACATGGATTAGGGTTTATAAAGAATATTATGTGAGAAACCCTAATTTTGGACCTTCTATGAAAACCGTCAATTTAAGACTCAAATCTTGGACTAAATAATTACTTGGATTCTCCTGATTAAGAAAACATATTTATTTCTTAAATTTGGAGTTAAAATGAATTAGTTACATATTTTAAGGTTTTTTATATAATTAAAATGGTTTCTATAATAAACATTAAAATAGGGATGCAAATCAATGCTTAAAAATCATAAAATTGTATTCCTTATGAAAAATCTTTTCCAAGGAGTATTTATTGTATTTTTCCAATATATTATCGATTTACTATGAATTATTGAAAACTGGCCAATCAGAATCCATGGAATCATATGTGTGACTTTAAGTGATCAGAAAATAAAATCGATGTAAATAAGATGTGAAATGACAATACGACCTTAGGCATGCATGACACATCGATCTCAAACACGGGGGCATTTTAGTCATTTAGCAAAGAAATGAATCATGGGGTTGTAAATCAAAGATACTGGTGAAAACCCCAAACTACCCATGCACCCAAAATTGTTTGATTAAGATTGTGGGGGAAATCGGGTCATTCGTTGACCTAACTTCTTCCACTTTGAGCCATGGCTCGAGTAAAAGCTTGGAGCTTCAAGCTCCAGCCAGAGCAGGCGATGGGCAGGCTCATACTTAGAATTGGGGTCGTCTGTGACTTCTCTAGACCAAGACGGTGTCAATGAGACAAAAAGAAGACCATTCGAGGCTCCAGAGATTGAGGAGTCCCCCAAAGTTGGGTAGAAATAGGGAAGCAATATCACTATCAAAATGCTTGAATGAAAGGATTTCAACCTCAACTGAAGTCTCAAATGTCTTCGTGGATTTGAGGTGCGGTCAATGTTGCAACCTACATGACCAGAGGGCCACTGAATGGCCAAAATGGTGGATGCCGATGAGGTCCAGAGGTCGAGCTATAGGGCATGGTGTTTGTGGGTAGCTGAGGGAAAACTGATGATGCGATAACAAAAGATGGGTGTCGTGGATGCTTACCGAGAAGCCAATTGGACAGGAGGGAGTGAAGGTGGCAGTGGTGAAGCCAAGGTCACCGAAGATCATAACTGAGTAGGTCTGAGGGCTTTGAAGTGTAGTTAGTGAAATTGGGTGAAGAGGAATGTATTGTGAGGGTCGTAGATGGATTACAATGCCTTAAATAGGCACGAGGAATCCTTTAGTGGTCTCTGCTATTCCCTTACAGAGAAAGGCGTTAAGCCCTAAATGGGCATTCCTCCCATAGAATGAGAGAGAGGGAGAGTGATAGCTTGTCAGGTTTGGGAAAGTATGATAAAATTGGAGGAAGAAGAATCACATAAAATGATTGAGTAATGAGGGAGATAGGGCTCACCAAAGGAAACAGTCATGAAACGACTTCTGTCGCGAGGTTGGGGATGAGTTCCTTGTCATTGGATTCGGCTAGATCTCAGATGATCAGATTGTGGTTGTCAGATGTCACACTTGAGAGGTGAGAAGAAATCTATAACGTGTGATGTTTAATAAAATTGGAACCATAGGTTACATTGGTGCATTAATGAAATCAAATTTACTATATTCAGACTATATGCAAATCTTGTTTAATTCATTTGAAGGGACAAACATTGACCAAATGACTTAAAATTTGTACCATATGCTAATATTAATGCCTAGATTAATTCTATGCAATTATATTTTCATTTTTCACAAGCATTGGCTCTTAATCACCATATTGTTCATTGATGTATATATTAATGCATTTAAAGGGTGAATTAACTTGAAAAGAATTTTCGAATGAAATCCTTCAGTGAAATTTGAGATAGGCAACTTATACTACTTTGAAGAACAATATCTTACCATAATATTCTATTTTTAATGTTTTATTTCCACATAGGAGGAGAGAGAAAGGGAAGAGGGTTATTCTCTCATTAATTAATTCATTTCCACATTACTTCTTATTTCTTGTCTCAAAAAGCCATAAAAACTCTAAATTAGTATAATCTACTAATTATCTCTCATTAATGGTCATTTTGCATTATTAGACTCTAATTAAAACATTGTTTGAGATATTTATGCAAAAACCCATTTATTGTAATGAATGTGGGTTAAATATAATTCTCATCATTAATTATTTATCAATTTCAACATTGAGGACAAAGAGGATAGAAAAAATAGGAAAATTTAGGGGAAAAGGCCAAAAGGACATGAAGGAAATGGAGAGCTTGAAAATCGGTTAAATTGCATATAAACCCAAGATTCGGTATGTTACATTATTTCTCATTCCTTGGTTACTCATTCTATGGTTATTGATATTGATGAACTTGCCTAAATGCAATTACACCATCCTTGTGGGAGCACCCTCTTTTATACTTAGAGTTCTTAAAATGTTGAAACATTAATATATTATGCATATATACTAGTTGTTACCAATGAATACACTTTGTGTCCTATTTTTCTAGATGTTGTTCCCAAACCACTAGGTGTATGTGCTTTCAAGGACATACAGACATGGAGATATATGTCGTATGTTGGACTCGAGGAGAGCTTAGGATAGACAAGTTTCCCTTGATAACTCATTTGTAATTAGATATAATGTTTTATTATGTTGTGCCACTTTTAAGGTGAGTAACAATTGTATATGTGAGGTCTTTTAACCTTGTATGAAGTTATATTTTCCAGTGTCATATACATAATCTATCTGTAATATCAAGGTTTTCAAAAAAATCTATTTGTAATATCAAACTTGAGAAATAAAGTTTTAATCATTTCCATCATACATATTAGTTTGTTTAGATTAAATGGATTTTGTTCCTCAATTAAGCAAAGTGTGGTTCCTTCCTTGGGTCCCACTCTTTATAGCATGATATCAGAGCCACTACAGTCGAAGAATCTGACTATTTTAATTTAACCTTTATCGTTCATATACATATGTCTCAACTAGGCAGTTAGGTGATCCCATATAAGGTTATTGGGTACCTAGTCTTGGGTTGTGGAATACCAACTAGGGTGTGAATCTCTATCTAATTTAATAACTACCACTACCCAAACCACTTTTGTGTTGAGACTCATTTTTTAGTAATTTGAATCACCCCCTACCTAAATAGTCCCCTTAGGGCGTACTGATATATAATTACCCAAAGAGATGTAGACTTGGATGCCCACATAGTTCCCTTTGTCTTGTAAACCCTGATCTCTTCTTAGGATAATCAAGTAATCTGAGGACTCCATGATGTCCTATGTAGATGTTCTATATACCATGATAGAACTAACTTCATTTAATTTGAAGTGATAAACAAAGAGTGAAGTAACCATAAGGATCTAATGGAATTTGACATCATGATCATGTAAACTATATCTCCCTCACCTATAGAGACTTACTTTATAAAACTATGTGATTACTATTTATGAGGGTAAAGTTGATGGGTTGCCTTGATTTTGGCACCATTTTTAGATTTACCTCTCAAAATTTTCTTTATCAAAGTTAGTTTCATTATTATACTATATGCAAAAAATGTTTTCTTTATTTTTTTTATTGTTTCATGAACCAAGTCACTGCCATATTACATTTTAAGTAGTAAGAAACCCCTTAAGAAGGAAACACCCTTTGATGGTACGTGTCAACCTAGAAACCCTAGACCTATTGTAGAGATATGACTAAGGATAAGTTTTTGATATATATGACTTTGTAGAGCTACCTTGAGTAACCTCTGTAGTTGGTTAATTGGATTTTAGGATTGACCCATCAAAGTTTGAAGTCTTATACCTTAGTTTCTTAGGAGAGTGATTTAATTGTAGTGACTAACTAAAATCAACAATGGATGCCCTAGGTAACCTTTGGATAAGTTCCCCAACTAATGTTACACATATTCTATTACTGATTAATTAGGTAATTGAATCTTGATAATATGGATACAACTGACATAAGTTGGATAATCTAAAATGAACCAAGATGCACTTATCAAACTAAAGTTAATTTCTAATCTCTCTGAACTCATTTGATTGGTATTTTGAAAAAGGTGTATAAGAAGGTAAATAATTAAGTAACTTAACATGCCAATTTTTTTTCATCATGGCTTTATTTGCTGACTCGTTACAAGGATAATGGTATGTATAACTTTTCCTTGAAAATTAAGTGAATCATTGCAAATTATAATCATAGTTTTAAATAAACTCAAGTGATAAGTAATTAAGTATACATTAATCATAGTACTATCCCAAGTGTATGTGTATCTAACTAAATGCTAATGTGGCACCTACCTAATAGGTTAGTAACAATGTCTTAGTCAGGATAAATGAAGTCATTGACATCTCTTAATGAATCTTATCAAAATGGATCAAGTAGTAATTACCACAAAAAAGTGTCAATTGATTGATGATAGTCATAATGGTACTCTAGGTTTTGTCTAGGTGGATTTTGGGGGATGAAATTATCATTGTCAACCCACTACCAATGATCCTTCATTCACTTACGACTGCTGCCAAGTGTGTACTCGATGTCGTTTCTCCTCCTCATCTTAGCTTCTCGTTCTTCCTTTTCTCCTCCTCTACCCTTTCATATTTCTTCCCTCTATCTCCCTTCCCTATTTCTCCTCCACCAACATAGCCTCCAAACGTTTTACCTTCCCCTCCATCTTTCTCGACCTCCCTTAAAAGGTCTAGACAATCTGCATCATTGCTCGCTCTACATATGGTCATCTCTTAGAATGGTGTTGATATGCAAATGACGATTCCGTCAACCACCGTTCTACCTTCACCTTGTGGTAGCCGCTTGGACTGTTGGGCATCGGAGTTGCCATATTCAAAGGTCGGTGTAAGATGTCTCCATTCGCCTAGAGTTTGATGTGAATATCTAGCATTTCTTCTCCTCTCTATACCTCTACCTCCCTCACCCCTAAAGCCCTAACCTCAGTTCCTACCCACTCACTCAATTCCTAGATGCTTGGCCGAAGACAATACATCTCGTAGTTGTAGAGGCCAACCATAACTATTGTGTTAATTTTTAAGGAGTTTATCTTCCTTCTTCCATCACCCCTCATAATACCACCACCTAAAGGATGACCTTCAATTAACATAATGCACACACATCTCTTGGCCTATCTGCTTAATTACCAACAACCTCTTGATGATGATGCCACCAATGTCAATTACCACCCTACCTCCTTGTTGCTATTCTATATTTGGGATATACCTATTAGATAATCACATCTCCAGATAGGTCTCTTATATGTCCATTTCCCCTTGGTGATCCCCACCCCATCTAGAAAACTAAATGATGTCAAAAAACAATATTTTGAAATCTGCATACTATAACCTTGGTTGTCTGGAAATGGATGAGTGTGAGTTCCGTATGACAACATCCAATAGCCTAAAAGTGTGCTCACGTCCCTCAGGTCATTCCCAACTCGCGTCCTTCCCCGCAACCTCCACTTTCAATGTTTCAAGGTTCTTAGAACCCTTAAAAATGGCCTAGGCCTGAATAATAGAGGAAGAAGCAATCTAATATTGTTATTTAAGATTAAGTATTTCTTCCCTTAAATATGTAGATCTGTGAGGAGTCTAACCCCCCTGAGGAGTTGCCTTGTTGTTGGGTTGTTTCCGGCCACAACAAGGAGTTACAATTAATAGCTCGTGAGTTACTGAGCAAGAGAACTTATATACCAGGACCAGTATAAACAACTCTTGTTTATAGGTTAGCTTCTTATGTTCTTTTTACTAAATCATAAATCCAATATCAAATGACAAGTTAATAGTTTATCAGCAAAAGTTCGAGTAAGAGACTTAGATCTTACCAATTATACTTGTCCAATGAACTACACATATTTTCATATACACACATAGTTACATACTATGTACTAGTTTACACAATATAATATACATCAAATAATCAATGAGATTAGTTAAAAATATCAAAAATATTACATATAAAGTGTGGGCATCATAACAGTCTAACCTAGTATATTTATCTCAATCTTTTAATATAATATAAACACTAGACTACATATCCCTGCATATATAATTGTTTGTAATAACAACTGAAAAGGAATTCTATGAACACATGTGGATTGAATCTGAGTGCTGTAGATGGGATTTGCCCCTCCTACAAGATATTGATATCATGGCCACTTGATAAGTGATACTGAGAAATGTATGGCAATACTCTTGTGATTCAGTATGTGATATATGAACTCACATGCATCTCAGACAGTCTAGTCTAATTCAAGGAACAAGGATTGAATGTTGAAGAGGATGACAATTCCATGCCTTGAGTTCAATCTGGATATCATAGAAAAAGGAACTATACGATCACGGTAACACTGATCATGGGTTGCAGGTTGAAGGTTTTCTGCAACTTTCCAAATTACTTAGGTAGCAATGATGTGTTTCTAGATATCGCTCATTTTTTGTGACGTGATAAATCAGTTATGAACATTCACTATCAATGTATATTGGGACCTATAGGTTCACACACATATGATGCGCTTGGAATGGGATTTTATTCATAAATGATGTTTAACTTGGTTACTAAAGTGTTTAGGTATTCAATTTAAACAATAATGGCTAAAAATTGACTGAAGAGACTGTGAACTGACTGGTTCAAGTGTTGAACTGATCGATTTGAGTGTCAGGTCATCTGGAAACAACATTGCCTGAAAGATACCTAAGCCAGGGCATGAACCGACTAGTTCACTTAGTGAATTGATCTTCTCAAGGTTTAAAACAACCGGTTTAATGATCAATAAGATTGGATCAAGGATTGATGCTTACATCATCATGTGCATTAACTAGATATTGAATGCCAATGTATTTTTAAAAGTGAAAGAAACTTAATCAAACAGTTCAAGGGTTCAACCGAATGGTTCTCCTATGAACTGACCATTTCAACATTGAACCTACCGGTTCACTATTTGTAGCTTCCACAAATTCATGAAATTTCATCACTTCAAATCCTGAATGAACTGGAAACTTTGACACTGGCCATCCTATATAAAGGAGAACATTATAGGCTTTTATAAAAACAACAATAAGATCTGAGAATCATTGTCCTATCTGGTTTCAGTAACCAAGAGAGTCTGAACAAGTCTTATCGGCCAAAGGGAGGGATAGTAAGGGAGAGACAATTAGAAGAGTCACTCGATGCTAGCACACTAACTAGAAGGGACAACTCCTTCTTGTCCATTCATCTACAATGACAAGAGTTCCTAGTAGTACACATGGACTACTACAGAGGTAAGGAGGCCTTTGCCACTCGCTAGTAGGACAGAGTCAGCTGCCATATGTTGAGATCAACCAAGAGGTTGTTGTAGATAACCGTCTAGGTGGGGCCTACAAAAGAAGCACACTACAACAATCATTGGTGTTGTAGTTGCTCATGGACCATGTATATGTCTTAGATACCCTCTTTTCTAGATACATTTTTTTGACACGATCTGCTAGTTCAAGAATTAGGTAGTTAAATTTTTGTTTCTTCTACCTTATATGTGGCCCTAATTTCCCAACAATGGATTTAAATTGATATGATCAGATTTATTTTAGTGCATATGATGTGAATATTAGAATGATTAATTTTCATATCTGGTAAAATACCACATACCATATATATATGTACTTATATATATATATATGTGTACATATATATATATATATGTACATATATATATATACACTAGTAAACACACATGTGCACATCACGTGACCACAAAAATAGACAAATTTTAATATGATAATTTTCTAAATAAATACTTATGTTCAGTTATCATTTATGTATATTTAATCATTATATATGTTAAAAAAATTATTTTATTATATAAATATGACAGGTGGTTTTTATTTGGTAAGATTGTTGGATTGAGAAAGAAAATGGAAAATGGGAAGATGAAGTAGAGGGATGAGAATTATAGTTGATTATTTGCTTTATTTACAAATTATGTATCAACTTGTTGCATAGGGAATATGCAAGTAAGATAATCGGAGGGAATGTTCATACAAAACATGGTGAGCATGGGTTTAGATTTGAAATTAGAAGATCAAGTGAAAAAAAATAATGGGGTGAGTAAGTGGAGATCATTTATGGGCTCGTTCAAAATATAAATACAACATAAATTGCTAGTTGTGAGTGAGTTAAGGATAGGATGGGAACCATTTACAAAAATAATTTATTATTGGATGAAAGATATGTGAGTGAAGCATTGAGGGTCATTGGGGAATCAATTGTTATATTATATTAATAAACATTCACATCACCATGAAAATCGAGTATTTTATAATTAATTTTTTTATAAAAATATGATATTTGAATTGAGTTTATCATCTTGTTAATATTGTTAAGTAATTCATTATTATTTTTTCTAAAATAGAATCAATTTAAATAAACCATTATTTAAAAAAACAAGAACAAACATTTCATTTTCTTAGATATAATAAAATTATCTTAATTAAGAATACATTAAAGGAAAAAAATATCACTATGTCATGGACATTTCATCTCAAAAGTACATATATAAATACTCAAGAGTTTAGTTTATTTGTTCTATTTTATTTTTGTAATCATCTTGTTTTTACTATGTGGCTAAGTATCAAAATATATGTGTATATTATTCATAAACTTCTAACAAGAAATATTGTGTACATATGTTTATTCAAAATTTATTAATGATAATATCAAGCACACAATTTGAATAAGGTAATAGTCCCAAAATATAATATAATGCTACAAACATAAGAAGTGTTTGAAAATCTTTCTAATTGAAATAATAACTATAATATGATCTGAAACTTTTAGACATATATTTTCCATGATTGAGAATTTAAATATAAAAAATGATAAATAAAAGTGATATTGCATATGATACAAGATACAAATGTTAAGATTATATCGATTTAATTCATTTTGTGAGATACATCCATTAAAATAAAAGACAATTTTATGTAAAAGGTGAAAAATAGATGCATGTTATGTAAGAGGGAAAAATAACTTGTCATATTATCTATCAAGATGGTGTTAAATGTCATAAATTTTAATCCTTGAAAAAATAACTTGTCATAATATCCACCAAGTTGATGTCATCACATTCAAGAACAAGAGAGATCAAACCATATTTTATGCAGGCTGAACAATAATTTCAGAAATGCAGGTAGAAGGAAACTTTATACTACAACTCTTAGAAGACTAAACCATTTGTTTAGCGGCTATCAAAAATTTGAGACACTGATGGATGGAACCACTTCCTTTCATCCTTCCCCATGTGTCAAGATTCTTATTTGGTATAGATGATTACTTTGTATTTCACGTTGCTTCTGTTATCTCTTCTCGTTAGTATCTTATGTTCTTCAACATGCATTGAACCCTATGTAAATAGTCATACAATACCAGATCTTGTTGTTTCACTCATCCATAGAGAGGAGCACGAGATCGATAAGGTAGTATAAAAACATGAAGGACATAAAATGAGGGATGGTGATGGCCATTATTACCTTCACTACAAATCGTCTTATCTTTGTCCTCCGCAATGCTCATAACTATATTTGCATTTCAAATCAATTGTGTCGTGGTCGTGATCGTAGATGATCTGCAACTATAAATGGGGAAAATTGTTTTAGAATAAGAACTTACACAAATTGGAATCCATCTTTAACTTGTAGTTCTTTAATATAAATAGATACCATAACATTAGTAGTATCATATAGATAGGAGATAACTGGTAGGGAGAATAGACATTAAAGGGGAGACGAAGAGGGCGGGTGTGATAAAAATTTATAAGAAAACTATAGTTTTTATATGGCATACATTATTATTAATTAATGTCTATTTAATTCAAATGGACGTGGAGATACAATGAATGATAATATTTATTTTAATTTGGTCAACTGTGTGATATAAGAGGAGAGTGGGTTAGGGAGATGAGTTTATTAAAAGAAAAGAAAGCCATAGAGAGAAATTCAAAAGTAGATAAAATGTGGTTTCATGAAGAGAGAGGGTAAATAACGTACTTTTTTATGTTAAGAAAGTTTGTCTCAAAAAAATGTGGTCAAGGGAGATGAAATGTTTTGTTTTCTTTGAATGAAATTTTACTTAATTTTTTATAGTGCACAATTATGAGAGTTAAAAGGAGATAATGGTAGAGAGGGGAGTTATTGACATCCAGAGATAGTGGGCGGAGAGGAAAGAAATTTGAAAGAAGATAAAATATGGTCTTGTTGGGAGAGGGGCTAGTAACGCGGGTCTTTTGGGTTGAGAGAGTTTGTTTCAAAAAATCTTGGTCAATGGAGACGAATGGTTTTTGGTTACCTTTGTTTAAAATTTATGAGAACTAATAGGAGATAAAGGGAGAGAGGGGAGTTAATGAGATTCACAAATAGTGGGCGGAGAGGGGAGATAGAAAATGGAGAGATACATGGAAGAGGGTAGAATGCGGAGTGGAGAGTGAGAGACATAAGAGAAAATAAGAAATTAAAATAGAAAAAATATGATAAAAATTCTGAGAAGAGGGTCAGTGAAGGAGAGAGCATCATCTGAAAATGTTGATCTTTGGGCCAGAGAGATTAAAAATGGCATGTTTGTAATTACTTGAAAAAACTCCATCTTTTTATAGTAATATAATATATATAACCACACTCAAAATAAACATTAATATAGAAAGAAGCATGTGCATAAATATATATTATTACCATTTATTTTTATTAGGAAAAGTAATTCCATTAAAGGAAAAGAAAGTCATAGAGAGAAATTCAAAAGTAGATAAAACGTTGTTTCATGAAGAGAGAGGGGTGAATAACGTACTTTTTGTGTTAAGAAAGTTTTTTGCAAAAAAATGGTGAAGGGAGATGAAAGGTTTTCACTTTCTTTGAATGAAAATTTACTTATTTTGTTTTTTATAGTGCACAATTATGAGAGTTAAAAAGAAATAATGGTAGAGAGGGGAGTTATTGACATCTAGAGATAGTGGGCAGAGAGGAAAGACAATTGAAAGAAATAAAACATAGTCTTGTTGGGAGAGAGGGGCTAGTAACATGGGTCTTTTGGGTTGAGAGAGTTTGTTCCAAAAAAACTTGGTCAAGGGAGACGAATGGTTTTTGTTTACTTTTGAATGTAATTTTGTGAGAATTAATAGGAGATAATGGGACAGAGGGAAGTTATTGAGATCCACAAATAGTGGGTGGAGAGGGGAGATAGAAAATGGAGAGAGATAGGGAGAGGGACGGATGTGGAGTGGAGAATGAGAGACATAAGAGAAAACAAGAAATTGAAATAGAAAAAAAGATGATAAAAATTCTGAGAAGAGGGTCAGTGAAGGAGAAAGTAGCATCTTAAAATGTTGATCTCTGATGGGCTAGAGAGACTAATAATGGCATGTTTGTAATTACTTGAAAAAATTCCCTCTTTTTATATTAATATAATATATATATATATATATATATAAACACACTCAAAACAAACATTAATATAGAAAGAAGCACATGCATAAATATATATTATTACTATTTATTTTTATTAGGAAAAATAAATCACGAGCATACAATGTTTTCAAAGAAAAAAATGATATAGAGGAGAGTGGTTGGGGTAAGGATAGAAACGTGAGATGGAGTCATGGAGAGATATAGAGAGTATTATGGGTGGTTGAAGAGGGGATAGCAAGGGGCATATTGTGGGGATGAGCGTGGTGAGAATGGGAAGTAGATTTTGACGGAATAATGATTTTGATTTAAATTTTCAACTAAATAAAGGAGTGGAAAACATGGAGTTGGGAACCGTGGGGAGAGAATATTAGGGGTTGTTGGAGAATGGAATAGGAAGGAGTGTATATTGTGGGAGATGAGGGTCGTGAGAGTAGGAAGTGATTGCTATTGAGTTAATGGGTGCGTAAGCGGATGGTGGAAGTTCGTTATTTTTTAAGAAATTTGTAAGACAAACATATGGCATAAGAGAGATAATAATAGTGGGAGAGTGAATTGAGGAGTTGTTAGGAACATGGTGAGAGAGTGGGGAGTCGTTATGGACAGGATATTCATTTTTTGTTTAGTTTTGAGGATGAGTGAATTACAATCAATTAAAATAGGAAAAAATTGAGAAAAAATGTGAGCAAAGATTGAATGAAGGAGAGAACGCCAACTCAAAATGATGGCTTCTGATTGGTCAAAGAGGGTTTGAATGGCTGGTTTGTAAATAAACAGAAACACTCCCTCTTTTTATAGTAGTATAGATATATACCACATAACATCCCTATATATATGTGCCATTTATATGTGTCACCCTAAAATTGGTTTTGATGGTGTATATTAGCATGTTTATGGCCAATAATCCCTTAATCTTTGTTCTTGGTTGGATGGTTTTTATTCCTATTTATCTCAGTTTGCATATCAAGCCTCTCTCTCCTTTCCATATGTAAAAGTATTAATTTTTTTCTTCCTATGCTCCCCTCAAATGTAACTCGAGGTTTTCCTATTACCATGTAATATGTTAAATAGGATTATGATAGTTTTAATTTCTATTATGGAAAAGAAAGCGTTTAGCACCAGACAAACTGATCATTTCAGAAGACAACCCGATCAGTTGGAGGACCGAGGACGCCAGATGATATAGACTATCTAGTGGCCCAATCGATGGACTAGAGGTGTTCATATGTCACTTGGATCAAAGACCAGATGACCTAACCTTGAGACCAACTAACCGACTAGGAGGCGAGCCGATCGGTTCAAGAGTTGAATCGATCAACTCATACTGGTTCCAACAGATATCTTCATCAACAATAGGGTTATGCATATGATGTAGACTTTAGGTGGTAGTAATTCATTGTGGCTCCAATGAATTACATTAGTATATCCATAACCATCGCTCGTGATTGATAATTACATATTTCTCATTTTTTAATATAGCACATATATGTTATGTACTATAAGTATGTGGTGATTAGATATTTACATGTATTTATATAAATATAAAATCCCTCAAACATATAAAATATTAGATGCTTTCTATAAACAACACACATGAAAAACTTAATCGAATAAGATCATGTTACGCTAAAGCGTGGTGTGCTGTCCATCTCATGGAAGTTTCATGGTAGTTATTTGGATCAGCCAAAGCAGGGTTCATTACTATCATTTTGCCTTTTGGGTCAGACTTAACTAGGTGATCTTAATGAGATTATGTACCTAGAGGTATGCACATGACTATGGCAAAGAGTTGTGCATACCATCTATCCAAGAGTTGCATCAGATGCAATTGACAAACATTGTCTACCTAAATAGTCAAGTTGTGGGTGATCAGCCAAAGATGACTCATGATTGAATGAAAAATGGATCTTAGCTCACTACAAGGTTGTTCACTGCAATCTTCAAAATTGACATGTCATGGTTATCAATTTGAACAAAATAGTAAGAGTGACAATTAATTAAAGGCCTTATCAATATCGTCAAAGTTATCAAATCAAATCAAAGTGTTATGCCAAAAGTTGCACTTATTTTAGAATCTAATAGAAAACACAAACATATTTTCTTTTTGATCGGTCCTTGTTAAGGACAAGTTGAAAAAAAATAACTTCCAGAACTGGTTCTGGGATTTGAGAAGGGTTCTGAATGATGAGCATAAGATATATGTCATGGATACACCAGTGCCAGAGGAACCTACTCCTAATGTAACATCCCAAGATTTGAGGCCTTGGATAACACGATCTTAAAGGAATTATTAGACTACCTATATCACCAAGGTGCACCTCCTTTTTAGGGAGCCCATCACTAAAGAACTCAATAGTTAAGCGTGCTCAGCTTGGAGTAGTAGTAGGATGGGTGACCAGTTGGGGAGTTGACCTCAGCTTGCACGTGAGTGAGGAAAAAGTGCTCAGTTAAGGCTAGTGGTGATCTCTGGGGCTAGTCATCATTCTTGAAACTCTACTAGAGCCTAGGGAAGTGGGCCCAGTTGTTACAAATGGTATCAAAGATAATTCCCCTCTAGTAGGTAGGGCCCACATGGGCATGTGGCATGCCAGTCTTGAGCCGTGCAGTCCAGGCATGTAGGAAAGGGTTGTCTATGGTGACACAGCCACCCTTGCGTTGGTATTCTGTTATCAGGAGATGGGTGTACATGGGTCATTCTGGGTCTGCACAGAAATGCGAAAATATTATGAGGCCATATAGTTGATTCTTAGTGAGGACGTCAAGAGTCTAAGTGGGGGAGATTATAACATCCCAGGATTTGAGGCCTCAGATAACATGATCTTAAAAGGAATTTTTGGACCACCTATATCACCAAGGTGCACCTCCTTTTCAGGGATACCATCACTAAAGAACTCCATAGTTAAGCATGCTCAACTTCGAGTAGTACTCAGATGGGTGACCAATCGGGAAGTTGACTTTAGCTTGCACGTGAGTGAGGAAAACGTGCATAGTTAAGGCTAGTGGTGGTCTGTGGGGCCAGTCGTCATTCCTAAAAGTCTACTAGAGCCTAGGACAGTGGGCCCATGCATTACACCTAATGTGCCTAGGGCTGAAATGGATGCTTACACAAAGCATATCATTGATGTCATATACATTAAAAAACTTAAGATGAGTTGTATGAACAATGAGTTGCATAAACTTCATGAAAACATGGACATTCTCAAGATGGTAACACGTCTTAAGAATAATGTAAAGCAAGAAAGGTATAATGTCTCCAAAGTGTTGTTTGAGTGCAAACTGGTAGAGGGAGATCCTATAGAACCCCATGTGTTCAATATGATTGGGCATGTGGAACACCTAGAGAGATTGGTATTTCCATTAAGCAAAGAGTTGGCCACATATATGATTCTACAATATCGCCTGAATCATATAGCCAGTTTATTGTGTGCTATTACTTGAGTAACTTTGCTAAACCACTGTCTGAATTGCTTTGCATGTTGATGAATGTCAAAGCACACATGAAGGAGAACAAACCTTAGAATAGAATCCAAAGACAGGCAAGGCCAAGAAGTATTTTGTGGCTAAGTTAAAGTCCAAGTCTTTTGCACTCAAGATAAGGAGAAGGTTAAGTGCAAAAGGAAATTGCACTCTCTACTTAAAGGAACTAAGGAAAAGAAGGAGATATAGATCTCTACTTCAATACTTGAGAAGAAGTAAGCTAGAACTGTGTGAAGCAGGAGTTGCTACCACTATAGTTAGAATTTATCATTCATATAATGGGCATGTAATAGAATTAGTGAATTGCTATTATATACCTGCCATTAATGAAAACCATCATGTATCTTGTATGGACAAGAATATTATGAATATATTTGATGTCTTTCATTCAAAGATAAGATCTTTTATGGCAGTGGCCTCAATGTCTCCTATTTTATATTTGATAGGTTTAGAGGTAGTTATATATATTGAATGAATCAATGATGAAAACCATAGATACAAATAGCATTGTCATCTGGAGCACATAATTGCATTCTAGAATCCATTTGATGGTTATCTAAACTCTTTTAGGTTATTGAACTAATAGAGACATGAAAGTCTTATTTATTGGTCAATATAAAAAAACACCTTTTACTAGATGTAGAGGGAGAGTGAGTATTCAATTAGGGCTCATACATACTGATGTATATAGACCTTTTAGAAAAATGCTAAAGATGGTTAATAGTACCTCATTAAATTTTCTAATGATCTCAATCGATATGGTATATTGTATTACTGAAATACAAGTCTGAATCTCTTGAAATGTTCAAGGAGATTATGAATGAAGTGTGTAACTAGCTTGGTATAAATATTAAAAACAATTCGATATGATCGATGTGGAAATATTTTAACCAATAGTTTGAGGACCTTTTGGTAGATTGTGATAATGTATCACAATGAACTCCGCCTGATACATAATGATGAATCAGAAAGAAAGAATCACATCTTGCCAAGTCATGATGAAATTATCAACAAAACCAACTAATCTTCCAATTCCTTTTGCACACATGCTTTACACTAAAATAATATATCATCTAAAATGGTTCGAAAGACACCATATGAGATATGGCATGGAAGGTGTCCTGATATGTCTTTATTAGGATTGTAAGATTTTATAAGAAAAATGAATAATGTCATTGTGACAATCACATTCCTTAATATGAATAATCTATAGGATGTTAATGTGACACAACCTGAAGGTTTTTATAAATCCAATTATTGCAATTAAAGTCCATAAGATACAAAGGTCAATTTGTGGATTGAAGCAAGCATCTCAAAGCTGGAATCTTCTATTTGAAAAGACAGTCAAAGAGTTTGACTATAATCAAACTGAAGATGAAATTGTGATTATAAGAATTTAGTGGGAGCATATTGATATGCAAATAATAATGGGGAATAACATCCTTATTCTTTAAATGTTAAAACTTAGCATGGAAAGTACATTCTTTATGAAGGGTTTAGGCGAAGCATCCTATATGATAGGAATTGAGATCTATAGAGATAGATCTAGAAAGCTTCCTGACCTATGTAAGAGAACATACATCATCAATATGTTGAAGGGGTTCATCATGCATGATTCAATAAGAGAAAATATGTCTATGTTCTATGGGATTAGTCTCACAAGATCCTAGTGTCCCGATTCTTGTGAAGAATGGGAATCATGGGTAAGATGCCATATGTATTTGCAATCAGATATATTATGAATTCAATGTTATGTACTCATCTCGTTGTCTCGTATGTATTGGACATGATGAGTGGATATCTGGAAAATGCCAATGAAAGTCATTGAACTACCATAAAGAACATCCTTAAGTACTTGAGAAGCACTAAAAGGATTTGTTCCTTAGTTATGGTAATAAGGAAGAGTTGGATGTAAAGGTTTACATTGATGTAATCTTCAAACGGACAAAGGAAATTTATGATGACAATCTAAATTTGTGATTCACTGTAAAACAAGAAATGTAAGCTTAAAAAGTCTCAAGCAAGATACAATTATTTAAATTATATAATAGAAGTGAGTATCTTGGTGTTATGAACACAATAGAGGATATTTTATGGATTAAGATAGTTCATTTGGATGAACTTGTGGGCGGTTCCATCCATGGATGACACAGTAGAAATACTATGAGAACAATGCTGCTACTAGATATCCAAGGAATCTCAGATAGCATACTACAATAATTCCATCTCATAAGAGGTCGTACAATGAGGAGATGTGAAACTTGCACAATGCCGACTAAAAGAAAACATTGCTAACCAGCTATAAAAGTTCTTGTGTAACTAAAACATGATGGATATGTTAAGATCACTTGGTAACATTTTTGGGTGATTGGCTCAAAATGAATGTGGGAGTCTGTTGGTGTGTATGCCTATAGAGAAAAACATATGATTATTATAATATGGCATTGGATACATGAATTTATAATGACAAAGGTAATTTCATCTATTATGTTTGTCTCAATCATGAGATGATGACACATACATAGTACATGTTTAAAGAATGATGTTACTCAATGACATATGTCTTTAGATTGAGAACATGCACAATGAGATCATATGTATGATAAGAGTACATACATTCTTGTTATGCCCCTAGTCATATATTACTATGGAAGCAAAATAAAAGACAACAAAACATAATATTACAATGTGTATTGACTGATGATAGAGTTTCATCAATCATGATATGTGTCAAGCACACAGCTACATGTTAGAGAACAGTATATTGGGAGGACCCACCTTGAGAGTGATACATGAAAACCATGGATGTTAGTTAGAATTAGCTCTTATAGTGATAGTAGTGATTGTGGTTCTTAGACTTAAAATCACTATAATCAATACATGTTGCTTGATGTACTTTGAGACCGTCAAACATGACCTTGAATAAGGGTTGCCATAAAGGTGATACTCAAATACATTATAATACATGGGGATTGAGTGTGAGTGATGTAGATGGTATTTGTCCCTCCTACAAGAGATTGATATCATGTCCACTTGATAAACGAGACTGGGAAATGTATTAGCATACTCATGTGATTTAATATGTGATATTGAACCCACATGCATCTCATACAGACTGTTCTAGTTCAAGGAACATGGATTGAACATTGAAGATAATGAGGATTTCATTGCTTGAGTTCAATCCGGATATCAGAGACAAAGGAAGTATATGATTACAATAACACTGATCACAGATTGTAGGTTGATGTTGTTCTCCAACTTTCCAAGTTATTTGGGTAGCAATGATGTGTTTCTAGATACCACTCATTGTTTGTGATGTCATAAATTGGTTATGGACATCACTGGAAATATAAATTGGGACCTATAGGGTCACACACATGATGCACTTGGAATATGAGTTTATCCATGAATGATATTTAACATGATTACTAAAGTATTTAGGTATTCAGTTTAAACAACAATGGTTGAAAATTGACTGACTGGAATGTAAATAGACCAGATAAAGTGTTGAACCAATTAATTCGAGTGTTAGGTCAATTAGAAACAACACTATCTGAATGATACATGAACCAGGACATGCATACACCCGTTCACTTAGTGAACCAATCAGCTCAATGTTGGAAATGACCGGTTCAAGTGTTGAACCTCTCAGTTCAATGACCAATATGGTTGGATCAAGGATTTATTGTGATGTCAAGTTTTGCATTAATTGAATATCAAACTCCAATGTGATTCCAAAAGGGAAAGTAACTGAACTGACCAGTTCAAGGGTTGAATGATCGGTTCACTATTTGTAGCTTCCAAAAAATTCAACAAATTTTGTCTCTTTGACTTCTGAATGAATTAGAAATGCTGACTGTAGCCATATAAAGGGAGGGAATTCTAGGCTTTCAGAGACAAAAAAATAAGCCCTTATAGTTGTTGTCCTCTCTAGTTGTGGTAAACAAGAGAACCCAAGCAAGTCCTACCTGTTAAAGGGTGGATAGGAAGGGAGAGACAACTAGGAAAGCAATTCGGCATTAGCACACTGACTAGAAGGGAAAACTCCTTCTTTTCTGTTAATCTAGAATGATAGGTGTTCCCAGTGGTATGCATAGACTATTATAGAGGCAATGAGGCATTTGCCACGTG
This sequence comes from Alisma plantago-aquatica, assembly GCA_963693085.1. Taxonomy (NCBI): domain Eukaryota; kingdom Viridiplantae; phylum Streptophyta; class Magnoliopsida; order Alismatales; family Alismataceae; genus Alisma; species Alisma plantago-aquatica. Next base: position 716,956,236 of record OY856409.1, on the reverse strand, counting down.
CTAGGAGGATGCAGTCAATCATGGTCCATAGTGATCAACCAGGAGGTTGTTGTCAATAGTCGTATAGGTGCAACTTGAGAAAGAAGAACGCTGCAACAAGTATTATCACTGGACTTGCTCTAAGACCAGGTATATGTCTTACAAACCCTCTTTCCTAGATACATTATTGTTGACATGATCTTCTAGTTTTGAAATTGGGAAGTAAATTTTTTATTTCCATTATCTTATTTGTCACCCTGATTCCTAACAGACTAGAACCCTGACGTGTATTTTACTACGCGCTTAAACGCAAGTATACGCGTCGAGTAATATAGGCCTTGTGAGGCCCGAGTCGAACTCAGGGATACGTGAATTATTGGAGACTTCTACTAACTAATCGCAATCAGCTAGACCGATTAACAAAGTAGGGTTTTGTTGTTCAAATTAAAAGAAAATAAAAATCAAACAAAGAAAACAATCGATTAAAGGTTAATTTAATCAATTAAAAGGGATATCTTTAGGATGGCGGTTTCACCGCGGGTCAACATTGTATTAGATTTCATATAATTCCTCACACTTCTCTCTCTATCCGGGTAGTGGCCTGAAATGAGAATTACCCACTGTCGTGGCGTAATCCACTACTTAGATTTAGGTTGATTCCATCGTCATAGTAATCATTCCCCTAAACTAAGCGCATTAAGATCGGTCCCTCAGTTCCCACCATTAATTTTACAACTCCTTTGTCAAGGGTTTTATTAATTAATGTAGAATTCGTCTCTTTTCAACCGTTAATCCTTCTGTCGAAGTGATTAAGGGCATTAATTTATTATTATGGTGATCAAGCATAACAATAGCAATAGAGAAAACGAATTTATACCACGGATATGAGAGAAAAATATGAATTATCAATCTAAAATCATCATACAATGTATCCCCGGGCTACTCCCGGTCCTAAAGATTGAGGGTTTTAGCCTCTCATGTTCATCTTACACGAATACATGGTAGAAATTGGGGAATTCATAAGAAAAACGTGAAATAGATGGGAAAAACCCCTGAACGGAGAAGAACCGGTGGATCCTTGGCGTAGAACACAAGCTTTCCCCGCCTGTCGGTGGTGGAAATTGTCTTCGGCAGCGTCCGAATCACCCGGGATGAGCTTCTCGGCCTCCGTTCTCCTTTCTCTCCTCCTCGGCACTCGTGCAATCCAAAAATTGAGATCCCCCTCACGTCTGGGCGGCCGTCATTAGGTATAAGTCCCTAATTAGGTCATCAAATAACAACAGCCGTCCGATCGAGATCAAAACAGATCCAACGCATATCTGCCGGCGTCGATACCATCGACGCGGGTCGATGGTATCGACCCAGCGGATTAGCGGCAGCTTTCCTTTCTTTTATTCTGAGCACCTGTGGTGATCTCGATACCATCGACTTGGGTGTCGATGGTATCGACTCCTTTAGCGTCGGTTGTTGTCGTTTAGCGACGCTGTAGCTCTCCTTGAGTCGATGGCATCGACTTGCGTCGATGGTATCGACTTCATCCTCACCAGCAGCCTGGAGACATCTCGATGCCATCGACTTGGGTGTCGATGGTATCGACTCTGTATTGCTCTTCTCGGCTGGCAATCTGTGGCTTGGTCGATGGTATCGACTTCCGTCGATGGTATCGACGGAAGCAGATACTCGTTCTTCCTGAAATTGCACAACAAGACCAAATAAATCCACACGATTTATGATAAGATGATCAATAATGCTTAAAATAATGAAATAAAGGGGATTTGATATAAAATGATGGCAGAGACCAATTAAAGTGAATTATGCAATAATATCCATGAAAATAAGTAATTAAGGCACAAAACACATATGAAATCGGTCTATAAATGCGACTCAAAATCATCGCATCAAACTCCCCTAAGCTTAAACATTGCTCGCCCTCGAGCAACTAATCCTTAGAATAAAATTGCGAATGTCAACTAACAATCAAAACACCAACCCACCTCACAAATGACTCCCACTGGACGTTCTCAAACCGGCCTACCCTAATCACAGAACAGTAATTACCCTATAGGCGACAGTAACCATCAATAAAAGAAATTATCCTTCAAACTGATGAACACTATCACATAAGGCAGTTAATATAATAAAGTTCGCCGATTCAGCCATGGTGCATCTTGTGATCACCTACACTACGTTGCTCGCCCTAACTACCATCTACATGGAAGCAGTTCTCCTGATAAACATGAGTGAGGAGAAAATCACGGTGGCCTACCAATCCGAGCAACGGGTGGATGGAATGGGTGGTTCATGGGAGAATTTGGAAGTATTACACAGTTTCAAAATGCATATAACAAAATGCCCTAAATGATGCAAATGCACATTAAGAATGCCCTACTGCCTAAAAGTGGGTGGAATGATGCATGCACTAACCTTCTACCTCACAATGAGATAGAAATCTACTCAAGCCACATCATGTACTCAATTCCCCTGTTATCCAAGTGATATCATTCCTTTCTCCCTCTTATTCCTTTTCTTTCCAACTCTCCTTTTTCTTTCTTTCTTTTTTTTTTCTACCATTTTTTTCATGTTTCCAGAATTTTTTTTTTCTTTGCCCATATATCCATAATTGCTTAGAGATACATGTATAAGGCCATTTTCTTTCCAATTGGAGATCTTTGCTTTATTTCGAGGGTATGGAACAAATTAGATCACCTATTTAGGAAAACTGAGATACATGGTGTGCTTATGCATGAAAATCATGAAATTGTGAGTGCAACTACATGACATGCACCTAAGGGTAATGTGCATGTATCACTATATATTTTTTTATTATTCTATGCAAAAACATGAAAATAACAATGCAAAACCTATCTACATGCCATGCACGCAAAAGAAATTGAAACTGCACTTTACTTCCAATTCTTGGGTGGAATATAGGAAATGGGGTGGAATGATCACAAGATTAAGTGACTGAACCTTAGAAGAAAATTATGCATCCCTCCTTATTGACATGTGTAGTAGTTTAAAGGGTTCTTTCTCTTACATCTGATTAAGGTCTCATTACCATTTGATTAGGTTAGGCTCAAACAACCGTTACTATCCACTTTTCATGAGTCAAAGGGGGTGTGGGTATGACATATTGCTTCAAAGTTGACATAATCAATCATTTTCATAGAACAAGTTCCCCAAGGACAACCAAGTACAGCTATCCAAATGACACAGAAAAAAAAAATTTTAATTCCCTTAATTTCCCCATGAAAACAGCAAGATGACAATTTTTAAGACATCCACGATTACACTAGATAGATGTGGATCCTAAACAAACTAAAATTGCAAGAACAGATAACAAAGCAAAAAAAAAAACAACGAAAGACAAGATAAAAGATAGAGTTGTTCCAGCCACCCCCCTAAGCTTGAAATCGACTATGGCCTCATAGTCAAAAACCAACTTAAGGGTGGAACAGTGATACCATGATCATTCTTGTGGAGGCGGAGGTGGGTACTGCCAGGGTCGTGGGGTCTGGATTTGCTCTGGATGATGTGACTTCATTTGGCCAATAACCCCGTCTTGAATAACTGACACCGACACTGCTGTGTGCCCATCGATACCATCGACGGAAGTCGATGGTATCGACTCGCTGATTAGGGCAACTGCCTCGCGAGCCCGGCCGCCGCCGTTTCCTTTTGAAAATGTCGATACCATCGACGGACCCGTCGATAGTATCGACTTCACTGAGTCGATTTCTTCTGAAAATCTCCAGAGATCTCGATGGTATCGACTGTCATGTCGATACCATCGACCTTTTATTGCGACCTGTCTGTGACCATGTCGATACCATCGACGGGGGTGTCGATAGTATCGACGCAGTGCGATTTTTTTCTGGTGTCGACCTGAACCCATGTCGATACCATCGACCAGTGTGTCGATGGTATCGACCCTGCCTATTCCTGCACATTCAACAAACGTATCAAGGTACACTACTACAGAAATAGCATTCAGTGTCGCTTTTCTGGGCGTCGGTTATTAAGAAAAACCGACGCCTATCATATAGGGCGTCGGCTGTTTAAGCAAACCGACGTCTATATTCGAAGACCAGCCAGACACGGGTACCGCTTTGTATTTAGCGTCGGTTATTTAAATAGCCACCGACGCCTATATGTGATGAAAACTTTGCGCGCAAAGTGTCACTTATAGCGTCGGTTATCTGTTGATAACCGACGCCGAAAGTGGTTCCCGCCAAACAATTTCGTGAAAATATCGTCCATTTGAGCGTCGGTTGTTTCAAACAACCGACGCTAAATTATTTTAGGCGTCGGTTGTGACAAACAACCGACGCTATAGGTGAAATTTATATCCTGCGATCACCCGACTGTTCCCCTTTCTTCTGTTTCATCGCCTAAACAGCCGACTGCTCCCGCCGCAACTGCTGTCGCCCGACCCTCCAACTGCTGTCGCCCCTCCCCTCCACACCGCCGCAGCCGCAACTGCTGGACCCTCCAACTGCTGTCGCCCCACCCGACTGCTCCCGCCACGCCGCCGCCGCAACTGCTAGTGCCTCCACGCCGCCGCCGCCAGGACGACAGAGCTACTCTCCACCGCCGTCTCGCCGCCGCCGCCAGGACGACAGAGCTGCTCTCCACCGCCGTCGCGCCGCCACCAGGGTTTAGCTAGCTGCTTCTCCGCCGCGCCGCCACCACAACTCCTCTTTACCGCCGTCTTCTCCAGACCTCCAAACCGGTATGCCCTCTTCTCTGTATTTTATTGATGTACATGTATTTTATTTGTGTGACAATGCTTGCGGGTGATTGGTGGGATTACGAGGGTAGTATTGCTGCAATAGAGATTACGATAGTAGGGGTGAGGCTTGGGGATGAATTTCTCTGCCATAGTTGAAATTTTCTTACTGAAATATGATGATGGGACAATTTTTTCTTACTGAAATATGATGATGGGACAATTTTTTCTCTGCCATTTACAAACATGAGGTATAATCAAGCTATAATAGATTATAATCAAGCTATAATATATGTTTTTTCTAGATCATTAGACCTATATACATTATTTTTGAAACTATTATGTCATAGTTCTCATGAGGTATAATCAAGCTATAATAGATTATAACCCATGTTTACCTTACTTGGCTATAATCATAAGTAATTCACGGTTACCACTAAATATTATTCTCATTCCATTTCAAGTTACATTACCTTTTGTCATTAGGGTTAGGGTTGCTCTTTTGAACTTGACTAGGGTTTTTAGGGTTATGTTCAATCATCACCCCTATATCATAACTCCTCATTCTTAGGAGCTTATATTATTATCTTTACATTCAATTGTATCACAAATAATCTATCAATCAAGTCACAACCTTTCATAATTAGGGTTAGGACTTCTATTGTATCCGATTAAGGTCGTTAGGGTTTTATTCAACAGACAAACCCTAATTCATAACCCCGACATCTAGGATTTTAATTCATTACTTTAAGTATTCAATTATACTTGATTACTTTCATCAATTATCATTATAAGGTATTACCTTTCTCATACAATTAGTACAAGTTTCTTTCATCCTTACTAGAATATTAGATTCAACTTTAACTTGTTATATTGTCTGCTGCTTTTTAGGGTATACTAGCTAGCCTACACTTTTCAAAGTGTATCCTTCTCATTAATTTCAAGTGTATCCATTCATTATATTCAAGGTGTATCGGCCTACACTCATTAAGGTGTGTCAACCTAGGTATATCACCTACATGTTACACCTTGTGTCGGCCTAGAAACATGTGTTTGTAATGGTCAAAGTAATATGAAAAGGTCAACTTACCGAAAAGAATGCTCTTCTACCTTTTATGATATTCAAGAAAACCCTAGTTTGATGAACATGTTGTTAAACATGTTAATTATGTTTCTTCTATATATTCTGATGTCATTATATAATTGTGTGATCCCAACATATTAAATTGAGTTAGAATGATTTCATGAATTATAGGGTTTTAAAGTTGATAAACATGTACATGCGGAAATAGGGTTACTAAACCAATGGTTATAACATAGTATGATCTTAATCTGATCTGGATGTTCATAATAATGTAGTATGTTAAATATGATGATTAGGGATACATATAATGTCTAGTAAAGATTCCTAGACCTTTTGTTTAAAACTATTGATTTCTTGATTTATTATTTAATAATGCTCTGTTGATTAGGATTAACCATGTTTCCTGTAGTTTATAGACAATTATTATATATAAGAATGACAACACATGTATTTGTTGGCCTAGAAACCCGTCCAAGATTTACTCATTAGGAGTAAATCTTGGATAGTCCCCGGTTTGGGACTGTTCTTGAACACCTAATCTCACTTAGGATGTAAGTGTATAATGTGTATTGGGTTTTCGAGAAGATTTTGGTAGCATATCCCCGTTTGTTCTCTAAGTACATATGTACTTAGAGAACATCGGGGAAATGTTGCCGAAATTTTCTTGAAAACCAAATACACATTATACACTTACTAGTGAGATTAGGTGTTCAAGGATGGGATAGGTGGTACACATTTATTATATATAAGAATGACATCAAATGTATTTGTTGGCCTAGAAACCCATCCAAGATTGACTCATTAGGAGTAAATCTTGGATAGTCCCCGGTTTGGGACTGTTCTTGAACACCTAATCTCACTTAGGATGTAAGTGTATAATGTGTATTGGGTTTTCGAGAAAATTTCGGTAGCATTTCCCCATTTGTTCTCTAAGTACATATGTACTTAGAGAACAGCGGGGAAATGCTGCCGAAATTTTCTTGAAAACCAAATGCACATTATACACTTACTAGTGAGATTAGGTGTTCAAGGATGGGATAGGTGGTACACATTTATTATATATAAGAATGACATCAAATGTATTTGTTGGCCTAGAAACCCATCCAAGATTGACTCATTAGGAGTAAATCTTGGATAGTCCCCGGTTTGGGACTGTTCTTGAACACCTAATCTCACTTAGGATGTAAGTGTATAATGTGTATTGGGTTTTCGAGAAAATTTCGGTAGCATTTCCCCATTTGTTCTCTAAGTACATATGTACTTAGAGAACAGTGGGGAAATGCTGCCGAAATTTTCTTGAAAACCAAATATACATTATACACTTACTAGTGAGATTAGGTGTTCAAGGATGGGATAGGTGGTACACATTTATTATATATAAGAATGACATCACATTATACGCTTAGGATGTAAGTGTATACCCTAATCTTTTCCTAATATATACTTGTTTCCTAATATATACTTGTTTTCTCTGATCATAGAATGGATAGATCATGGATGTCCATTCGTAATCGTTGCACCCCATAGTTTATATCTGGTCTTGATCAGTTTATTAGAGTTGCCGAGGAACATAGGAAAAAACCTACAGATAGGTTCTACTGTCCATGTAGGCATTGCGGTAACATCTTGAAAGTCAACACTGGTGAGGAAATCAAAAGTCATGTCATGTGCAACGGGATTGTACAAGGCTATACAGAATGGCACTGGCATGGAGAGATTTCAAAATCGAAACCAGTAGATGTCGATAGTAGTGCTTGGGTGGAAGAAGAAATTGCCTCCGATGACGTAAATGTGAACGAACCAGTTCCAGCAGACATCGTTGATGCGATGCTGGATAGTTGTAGGGTAGAGCACACTGATCCACCTCCTATCTTTACAAACATTGTGCATGATGCTGAGATACCGTTATACACAGGCTGTGCTAAGTTTACGAAGCTTAGCGCTGTTTTGAGATTGTATAAGTTGAAAGCTAACAATAGATGGAGCGACAAAAGCTTCACTTCATTGTTGACTTTGTTGAAAGAAATTCTTCCTGAAGGAAACGAGCTTCCAATCTCAACATACCAGGTAAAGAAAATGTTGTGTCCAATGGGAATGGAGGCCAAGAAGATACACGCATGCCCGAATGATTGTGTATTATTTCAAAAGGACTATGTAGATTTGAAAGATTGTCCAAAATGTGGTGCGTCACGGTATAAATTGACGACTTCGGGGGAGTCCAAAACTGGTTCTCCTGCCAAGGTGTTGTGGTATCTACCTATAATATCACGGTTTCAACGCTTGTTTGCAAATCCGAAAGATGCGAAGAATCTGAGGTGGCATGCAGATGTTAAGAAAAATAATGATGGGATCCTACGACATGCGTCTGATTCCCCACAGTGGAAGAAGATTGATCTACTGTACCCTAAATTTGGTGAAGAAGATAGGAATCTAAGACTTGGGCTTTGTACAGATGGGATGAATCCGTACGGGACATTGAGCAGCCAACATAGCACTTGGCCAGTCATGCTTGTTATATACAATCTTCCTCCCTGGATGTGTATGAAAAATAAGTACGTTATGTTGTCATTGTTGATATCGGGCCCTAAACAACCCGGAAATGATATCGATGTTTATCTTGAACCTTTGATTGATGACTTAAAGAAACTTTGGGCTGAAGGTGTGATGACCTATGATGCTTCAGCAAAAGAGACATTTCGTTTGCACGCTATGTTGTTTTGCACTATTAATGACTTTCCAGCATATGGGAATTTGTCTGGATATAGTGTCAAAGGAGCTAAAGCGTGTCCTATATGTGAAGAAAACACTGATTCAATAAGACTAAAACATGGCGGCAAGACTGTATATCTTGGTCATCGAAGGTTTCTTTCAAAATTCCATCCGTATCGTAGGAAGCGCAAAGCATTCAATGGATGGAATGATGAACGGAGTGCACCTAAACCTATACCAGGGGATGTTGTTTATGAAAGAGTAAAAGACATTGTCAATGAATTTGGTAAGAAATCACAATGTAGTATGGCCACACGGAGTGACAATTCTTCATTCAAGAAGAAGTCAATATTTTGGGATCTTCCTTATTGGAGTTCTTTGACAGTCAGGCATTGTATCGATGTAATGCACGTTGAGAAAAATGTCTGTGATAGCATCATTGGTACTCTATTAAATATACCAGGTAAGACTAAAGATGGGATAAAATCCAGACTGGACCTACGTGAAATGGGAATAAGGTCAGAATTAACAGAATTACGTGAAATGGGTAATAAAAGAACATACTTACCTCCCGCTTGTTACACGTTGTCTAGAAAGGAGAAGAAAACTTTTTGTGAATGCTTGGTAAATGTTAAGGTGCCACATGGTTACTCATCCAACATCCGTAGATTGGTATCAATGAAAGATCTGAAGTTGATAGGTCTTAAATCTCATGATTGTCACACTCTAATGCAACAAATATTGCCTGTGGCTATTCGATCTATATTGCCGAAGCATGTAAGGTTTGCAATTACCAGACTTTGTTTCTTTTTCAATAGTCTATGCAGCAAAGTTATTGACCCTGATACTCTCGATAATTTGCAAAGAGAAGTGGTTGTTACCCTATGTCAGCTTGAGATGTATTTCCCTCCTTCGTTCTTTGATATCATGGTACATCTTGTTGTCCACTTGACTAGGGAAGTGAAAATGTTGGGACCAGTTTTCTTGCATTGGATGTATCCTTTTGAACGATACATGAGCGTTTTTAAAGGTGATGTCCGAAACCGTTATCGGCCTGAAGGGAGTATTATTGAAGGTTATGTGGCGAGAGAGGTTATGGATTTTTGTAATGACTTTCTCAGTGGTAATGACACTCCTGATAATGACAAGAATATTGAGGAGGGCAAAGGAATTTTGGGATTACGGGTGAAAGTAATCAGCCGTGAGCAGTTGGAACAAGCTCACTTGTATATTTTACACAATATGGATGAAGTGAGTGTTTATATCGAGGAACATACCAATTTCATAAAGAGACAACATCCTCGAGCAAGTTCAATGTGGCTTGCTAGAGAGCATAATAAGACTTTTACTAAGTGGTTTGAAGATAAAGTCTTACATCAACTATCTCAAACACCAAATGATATTACAGAAACTATCAAATGCCTCGCCTTTAAACCAAAACCGAATGTTATGTCTTATGAAGGGTTTGACATTAATGGATTCACATATTACACAAAGCGCCAAGATGATAAGAGTGTCGTCCAAAATAGTGGGGTCACTCTTCAAGCGTCGACTATGTACTTTGCAAGTGCAAAGGATAAGAGTCCACGTGAAGCTAAAATGTCATATTACGGTGTCATTGAGGACATTTGGGAGTTTGACTACATAGATTTCAAAATTCCGCTCTTTAAATGTAATTGGGTTGATAACACCAAAGGAGTTATAGTGGATGAATTGGGTTTCACTTTGGTGAACTTTGAAAAGATTGGCGAGAAGGGTGAACCATTCATATTGGCATCACAGGCGAAACAAATATTCTATATCGATGATCCTGCAAATGATAAATGGTCGGTTGTTCTTCATGGTAAAAGACAGTTCATTGAAGATCCTATAGATGAAGAAGAGTACTATGATAAGTATGATGACTCCAGTCCATTCTCAGTTGGGTTGCCAACTCCACAAAATATTGAAGCTAATGATGACTTATATGTGCGCGGAGATCACAATGAAGGATTGTTAATTGATAAAAGATCACAATTTTAGAGACATGTATGTTTATACAAATGCTAAATGTTTGCCTTTTTCTAGTTAATACAAATGCTAAATGTTTGCCTTTTTCTAGTTAATACAAATGCTAAATGTTTGCCTTTTTCTAGTTAATACAAATGCTAAATGTTTGCCTTTTTAATGACATTTTCAGATGGCTGACCATGATGAGCATGATGTCCATGATGAGCATGAAGTCCATGATGAGCATGGCGAGGATACTGATGTAAGTTCTAAAAACATATCCTGTATTTCTATAAAATTCATTATCTTCTAGTTATGTCATATATCCTATATTTCTATATTGGGCTAAGTTAGTGTGTTTTATTTTTGTCAAATTTTAGGTTGATGCACCTGTACCCACTGAAGCACTGGAGCAACTTGATGCGCAACACCAGACACTTAACAAGAAAAGGGGCATCACCCTGTTGAAGAAGTTATTAGCGCTAAGTGGTAGTGGATCTAAATTGGTGGTGGAGTTTGATAATGGAGGAAATCCAATTGGAGTGAACCGCAATAATTTTGTGAACTATCTTGGGTGTACCACTCGGGGCCATTGTGGTGTTAAGTATGACAATTGGCATAAAGTTCCTCAAGCGAAAAAAGACTCGATATGGAAGGATTTATGCGTGAGTTATTATTATTTGCAATTCTATTTTGTAGATTACAAATTCTATTATTTGCAATTCTATTTTGGATACTAGTTAATAACATTTCTATTTTACAGAATCTGTTTGCATTGGATGAGAAGTTGCATCGTAAAAATGTGATGCAACGCGCTGGAAAGATGCTTAGGAATTATAGGACAAATCTGAACAGAGAATACATAAAAGAGGGTGATAAGAAGAAGAAGTCAGCCCTTGAACAATGGAACTTCTTGGACAAAGAAGATTGGGACAATTTTGTTGCTTCAAGAAAATCTGAAGAATTCAAGGTATTAGGCGTCACTCCTAATTTAATTAATATACATTGTATTCACCTATTCAAGATTAGCATTTAGTGCTACTAACCAAATCATTAATGTGCATACTAACTAGGCCCTCAGTGACGCACAAAAAGCAAGGCGTGCACTGAATGTGCATGACCACACTATGGGTCCAAAAGGCTATGCAAGCGTTCGCCAAAGACTACAGGCGGAGTCTGCGGCTACTCAGGAGTCTGCTCCTACTCAGGAGTCTGCTCCTACTCAGGAGTCTGCCACACCCATTCCTCGCCATGATATCTGGATAGCTGGCAGGCAAAACAAGAAGGGTGAAATAAAGAAGCCTGTAACTGCTGAGGCGGCTGCAAAAATGGTAAAATACAACTCTTAGAGAAATCATTTGAATATTGATTATTTGTGGTGTTAACTTACCAATTTCTATTTATGGTGATTAGCGGGAGCTGCACGAGCAGAGGAAACAAGGCACGTTCATCCCTCAGGGCACAAGGGATGAATTGACAGTTGCTCTGGGTAACCCAGAGCATCCTGGACGTGTTAGAGGTGCCGGCGCTGGTGTTGGCATCAAAGCATTCTTTGGGCCATCCCAGCGCAAACCCAGAGCGGGACTTTCTCAAGAAGAGGTAACCTATTCTTTTTTTAGAATGTTACTGCAAAAGGAAATTCATTAATAAGAAGCTAATGTTTCTTTTATCCATGTATAGGAGAATAAGAGAGTTGAGGATTTAGTTGCTAAGAAGATCAACGATGTAGTTGCTGAGAAGGTCAAGGAAGAATTGCTGCGGTGGCAGGCATCTCAGGCTTCCAATACGCCTATGGCGACCCACTCTTCTCCTGATGCACAGACTGCGAGTAATCATGGAGACCCATCGCCTAGCACGTCTGCTGTAAGTATTGTTTATGACATTGTAGTTAGTCTTTTCAAGTTGTTATGTTTTCAAGATGATATGTATATATGTATAATATTCTTTACGTAAATTTGTAGGCATTGAAGCCATGCCGCTTAAGAATGCAAGACTACGTTGTTGCAGAGGCGCAGGCTTACCCGTCCCTTCCTGGGGCAATGTTTCACGGGACTCCAATGCCACAGGGCTACGTTCGTGTGAGCCCGATACGTGTGTTACCTGATTGGAGAGAAGCTACATTGCCATATGCCCACCCGGATATTGATACACTTGGTGAGGCAGAAGGCGGGGTGATATTGTGGCCCAAAGCAGATGTCGTCTACACGACTGAAATTGTAAGATAAATTTACATTGATTTAGACTGTTAATGTGTATATATGATGTCAACTGATCTGAAATTATATGTACAGGTTAAAAAGAAGACACCAGGAGCACCTAGGCCTCCACTTCCACTTCCCGCATTACCCGATTGGGTTCCAACTGACCTAACATACCCGTTAGGTCCTGCTTGTAGGGGAATGGCATGTTGGCTACGGGCACATAATGTACATTGCCCTATAATTATTTCTTTAGATGCAGATTATGCAGGTCAATCATACGATAGCTCTTTATTTATACAAGATATTATTGAGCTGTTTAAGTATGATTGGCTGAATACATCAATGATAGAGACATGGATAAGGTGAGATCTTGTTTATACATCCATATACCTTGTGTAAGATCCGGTGATCTGGTTTCTTATATATTAATGCATACGCCTATATGTTTTGCAGCTACCTAGTCGAAGATCATTGCAAACAATTTGCATTTGATCATGTGGGATTTTTGATTCCATCATTGATTAGTTTGGTAGCTAAAGATCCTGATAATGTTCAACAATACTGTATAGATGCTTTTACAATTTTTGGTCAGCAAAATAAGACGATAATAATAGCTCCATTCAATGTCAAGTAAGTTTACTTTATTTATAATTTGGACTTAAGAAAATTCCATTTTTATTTTGCATTTTGAGTTATTAATTGTTAACTTCTTACTTCTAGCGGTAGACATTGGGAGTTACTAGTTATTGTCCCCGGGACATTCACTGTTTATTATCTAGATCCTGCGGGGAGTACATTGAACACTAAAATTGGACACGTAATGAGAATGCCATTATTCTGGTGAGAAATATTTCATTTTTATATCCGTTAACATCTTTTATTACATTACTATTTACTTATGCAATTTATTGTGTTATATTAACATGTAGGGGTTTAGATGCATTCAAAAAGGCTGGAGGAACGGTCCCAAGGAAAAAGAACCAGCCAATAAATTGGCAGAACGTACAAGTAAGTTCCCGACTCAAATATATATATTATTGATGTGAATTGTGCTTAGTTGTATTATTTTGTATGTTTCAATTTATAGTGTGCTACACAAGACAATGGATGGGCATGCGCATACTATGTGATGCGATTTATGCAGATGATTATCAAATATGCCGCATTGGACATCGATACCATACGTGAGGTATTATATATAGTCTCATTAGTTAGTATGCAATATATCAATCTTATATTATTTTTATATTATTACTTATATATATACATCATTCTCTTTGCAGGTGTTTAAAACTGACAACACTACAGGTAAACGTTTAAAAAATATACATGCTCCATATACGATGGAAGCATTAAATGAAGTAAGAGAAGAATGGGCAAAAGCCATACAAGCAGTGGCAACTGTAAGATATAATTGGGATGTTGATAGCGATAATGAATGATACTATGTAAATGAATATTTCTGAATGTTAATACATGTATTTGAATGTTTCTATATGTGTGTGAATGTGAGAATTGAATTGATGTCTGAATGTATGTACTTGTGTAGAATTTTGCTTGTGACTTTTGCAGGTTTGCGGCCTGTTTGTAGGCTGATATCAATGGATGTCGTAAACCTGCAGTTCAGAAAACTGAACTGCAGGTTCTCATCCTGCTGACCAGCCACAGCAGGCCTGCAAACTGATATGAAAAAAAAAAATATAAATAGGCGTCGGTTATTTATAGAAAACCGTCAGGAAAGACCTACAGCGTCGGTTTTTTTCAATAAACCGACGCCTGATGTGGCCAAAGCAGTCCTGGAAATGGCGTCGGATATTCATATCAAACCGACGCCTATTTAACATATAGGCGTCGGTCGTTTAGTATATAACCGACGCCAAAAGTGTTCGCGCCACAAAAAATGGCGTCATCTAGGGCACTTTATGCGTCGGTCATCTACTAAAAGACCGACGCTATATTCCATAGTGGCGTCGGTTATATACTAAAACACCGACGCAGAAAGTGCCCTAGATGATGCCGTTTTCTGTGGCGCGAACCCTTTTGGCGTCGGTTCTCTACTAAACGACCGACGCCTATAGATTAAATAGGCGTCGGTTAAAAAACCGACGCCGAAGTGTTCGACCTTTAGCGGCGCCCACATAGGCGTCGGTCGGAAACCGACGCCAAATGGGGTTAAACGACCGACGCCAAAGGCCGTTTCTGTAGTAGTGGTATCTTCTTTACACTAAAATTTAATCGAAATAAAATCAATCTACAACTATATCTAAACTATCCTAATGTACCAATGGTTGGGTTGCCTCCCAACAAGCGCCCTTGTTTAACGTCTTAGGCTAGACGGTGTGACAATCATAATTTTTTCAACTTGGGAACTGCACTTAGAGGATCATTCGGTAATTTGAATTCAACACGATCTCCTCCAATACCCAAGGACAAAGTCCCTCTGCTTAAGGCAGTCACGACATCCGCCGTTGCTTGAAACGGTCTTCCTAAGAGAATTTCGCAGCTTTGGAGTGGTGGCATGTCCATGACGACAAAGTCCACCGGGAAAACGAATTTGTCAACCTTAACTAGCACATCTTCACATACTCCATAGGGTCTCACTGTCGACCCATCTGCCAATTCAATTGTCGCAGCCAACTTCTTGATCTCTTTTAACCCTAGCTTCTGAAAAGTAGCCAAAGGCATGAGATTGATACTAGCGCCAGAATCACATTGCGCTCTAGAAACATGTTGACCACCTATTGAACACGGAATGTAAAAACCTCCTGGGTCCTTTCTCTTCCTTGGTGAACTCCCATGAATCATCGAGCTCACCGTCTCATTCAACCAATAAATTTCATCATCTTTTATCCGCCTCTTCTTGTTGATGATCTCTTTAATGAACCTCCCGTAGGCGGGCACTTTCTCAATCATCTCCACCAGCGGAATGTTGATATGCAGCTTGCGGAATATTTCCAAGAATTTCCTATAGTGTCGGTGCTCCTTCTTCGGCTTTGGATTGTCCCGATTTGACACATCTGCCGCATTGACACGCTTGTGAGGAGGCACATATGAGTCTTTCGGAGGTACCTCCCCTAAGCTTGCTTCACTCACTATCTCGGACGTGTGCTTTTGCAAGTCATCCTCATTAGTAGCAGCTTGTTGTGGTTCCTCTTTCACCTTCTTTGTCTCCGCATGTACACAAACTTGCACTTCTTCTTTTTGCCCAGGTGGAGATACAGTATTCACAACTCTATCAGATTTTCTGAAGAAAGGGTTTCCACCCGGCAGTCCATAGTACGTGCGTGGAAATGGTATTGCCGGTGTTGCATTTACATTGAACATCATTCTCCTTTCCTCTGCAACTTCTTGCACCTGAGATTCTTCTTCATTACTCACCACAGAAATGTATTTGACCTGATGGTGCGCTTGAACCACATTCGCGTTCTCGGCTGGTTTCTGTTGATTGGCGTGCTTGATAGCCACCACCTCACTTGAAATCTGTGCCACGGTGGTCTCCAATGCCCGCATTTGCACTCCATGGCTTTGCAGCGTCTGCCCAAATTTGGTTAGAATATCACCTTGAGATTGCAGTTGTTTTCCAAACATGGCCATCATCTCTTGATTTTGCTGGACCATTTGGCTTAGCAATTCAGTATTTTTATCTTCAACTCTCGGTTGTGGCTTTGCATCCGGATCTTGTAGAAAGTTATTCGGATCCTTCCAAGAAAACTTTTTATCCTTTCTCCATGAATAGTCATTGTTTCTATAGCCCTGTTGTTGCATGAATTTCACTTGGGCCTCCCCATCATCAGATGCATCCTCCTTAGTTAACACCTTCTTGGCTAGAAGATCTAACTTATCATTCAGCTCCCTCACTATTCTGGATTCACCGGCAGCTTTGACATGTTCTACGGCACCTCTGTCACCCCATGACTGTTTCCTAGCCATGTTTTTCAGTATCTCCCAACATCTGGTATCGGTGTTATTCAGAAAAAATCCGGATCCAGCCGAGTCCAGGTTGCTTCTATCATGTTCAGACATAGCAAAGTAGAAGATTTTCACTTGGGTTTCCTTATCCAGTCCATGGTGTGGACATCTCCTCAACATGACTTGGAATCGCTCCCAAGTCTCAGAATAAGTTTCACCCGCCTGTTGGGTGAAATTGTGGATCTTCCGGATCATATCATTGGTCTTCTCAGGAGGGAAGAACCTCTCGAAGAAAACCTCCACCATGTGATCCCATGATTCAACAAACTCCTCGTCGAGGTTATGAAGCCACTCTCTTGCTACTCCAGCCAAGGAACTTGGGAACAACTTGAGATACAACGCATCTTGCGGGAACCTGTCGATCTTCACCATATCGCAATTTTCAACAAACTGACTAATGTGTGCCACTGGATCTTCATTTTTCAGCCCGTGAAATGCGTTAGATTTGACCAAGTTAATCAGTGCCGGATCGATCTTATATGTCGGTATGTTGATCGCCTGCTTCTTTATGGGCCCCTTTGATGCCGAGGAAGAAGACGCCTTGATCTTCTCCCATATTGTCTGTGCTTCAGCCATTACTTCTTCTTGTTCTGGCTCAGATTCAGAATGTATATCACTGTGGTGTTCCTCCTCGTAGTAGTCCTCGTCCTCTGGTCCCACAGATGGAACCTCAGGTGTGCGATTTACGTAGTCTCGACTACGTGTGTGCACCATGCAAAGCACCTGAAATATGGAAATAGAGGTTCAGTACAATGCTTTTGAACGAGTCAACACAATTATAGAGAAATAAAGGAATTTTAAAAATTGTTTTAAAATTAATAAAAAAAAATGTGGCCTAGAATGGCCGCTCTTAGCACTCAAAGTGCCAATAATTCGTCGTATCCCCGGCAACGGCGCCAAAAACTTGACGTGTATTTTACTACGCGCTTAAACGCAAGTATACGCGTCGAGTAATATAGGCCTTGTGAGGCCCGAGTCGAACTCAGGGATACGTGAATTATTGGAGACTTCTACTAACTAATCGCAATCAGCTAGACCGATTAACAAAGTAGGGTTTTGTTGTTCAAATTAAAAGAAAATAAAAATCAAACAAAGAAAACAATCGATTAAAGGTTAATTTAATCAATTAAAAGGGATATCTTTAGGATGGCGGTTTCACCGCGGGTCAACATTGTATTAGATTTCATATAATTCCTCACACTTCTCTCTCTATCCGGGTAGTGGCCTGAAATGAGAATTACCCACTGTCGTGGCGTAATCCACTACTTAGATTTAGGTTGATTCCATCGTCATAGTAATCATTCCCCTAAACTAAGCGCATTAAGATCGGTCCCTCAGTTCCCACCATTAATTTTACAACTCCTTTGTCAAGGGTTTTATTAATTAATGTAGAATTCGTCTCTTTTCAACCGTTAATCCTTCTGTCGAAGTGATTAAGGGCATTAATTTATTATTATGGTGATCAAGCATAACAATAGCAATAGAGAAAACGAATTTATACCACGGATATGAGAGAAAAATATGAATTATCAATCTAAAATCATCATACAATGTATCCCCGGGCTACTCCCGGTCCTAAAGATTGAGGGTTTTAGCCTCTCATGTTCATCTTACACGAATACATGGTAGAAATTGGGGAATTCATAAGAAAAACGTGAAATAGATGGGAAAAATCCCTGAACGGAGAAGAACCGGTGGATCCTTGGCATAGAACACAAGCTTTCCCCGCCTGTCGGTGGTGGAAATTGTCTTCGGCAGCGTCCGAATCACCCGGGATGAGCTTCTCGGCCTCCGTTCTCCTTTCTCTCCTCCTTGGCACTCGTGCAATCCAAAAATTGAGATCCCCCTCACGTCTGGGCGGCCGTCATTAGGTATAAGTCCCTAATTAGGTCGTCAAATAACAACAGCCGTCCGATCGAGATCAAAACAGATCCAACGCATATCTGCCGGCGTCGATACCATCGACGCGGGTCGATGGTATCGACCCAGCGGATTAGCGGCAGCTTTCCTTTCTTTTATTCTGAGCACCTGTGGTGATCTCGATACCATCGACTTGGGTGTCGATGGTATCGACTCCTTTAGCGTCGGTTGTTGTCGTTTAGCGACGCTGTAGCTCTCCTTGAGTCGATGGCATCGACTTGCGTCGATGGTATCGAATTCATCCTCGCCAGCAGCCTGGAGACATCTCGATGCCATCGACTTGGGTGTCGATGGTATCGACTCTGTATTGCTCTTCTCGGCTGGCCATCTGTGGCTTGGTCGATGGTATCGACTTCCGTCGATGGTATCGACGGAAGCAGATACTCGTTCTTCCTGAAATTGCACAACAAGACCAAATAAATCCACACGATTTATGATAAGATGATCAATAATGCTTAAAATAATGAAATAAAGGGGATTTGATATAAAATGATGGCAGAGACCAATTAAAGTGAATTATGCAATAATATCCATGAAAATAAGTAATTAAGGCACAAAACACATATGAAATCGGTCTATAAATGCGACTCAAAATCATCGCATCAAACCCCAACAACTACCAAATACCTCTTCAAGCATAAAGGACATATGCCACAAAATTTAATGGGTTCCCTTATATCGGGTCCAAAGTAGGTTACAATATTAGGAGCATCAACAGTCTACTGGGAAACCAAATAGATCAACCCTCAGTCAAGCATCCTCTTAGGTTCAAATCCAAACTATCTACTCAACCCGTTTCAACCACTACTCTCTCGAGGTTTGTTGAAGCAATACCTAGTGCAAAGAAGATATCAACCAACCATATAGTAGTTATCAAAAGAGAAGGATAGAAGTCAAGTAGTTAAATATAAATATTAACTAGTTTCATAGACTAAAATCACATGACCATTTCCCAAAATGGGCTACATAGTCTACAAGATGTTGAACTAGCTGTGGACAAAAATTATTGGCACCAAACAAAAATGAAAGCACATCGTTGGATAAGAACAAACTAGACAGATATAATAAAGGAAATAGAGGAATATTTTATCCCATGGTGGAAATCTGACTCTCACTCCTTAGACAACACAATGGGCTTTCCTTTGTCTATCTCTTTGTATTTTAATTATTCATCTAACTCTTTAATGCTCAAGTCAGTCCCAAGTTATAGTCTTTGTGGTTGGTAATGGTATATATGTGAATGGGGAAGAAAAAAGTAAGACTAGTTGATTGTGGATATGTGGTGGAGATATCCCAAGTTATATGGACTGATGGATCTGGAACCTTGGGAGTTTGGGATCTATTGTGGAGATTGATGGAAAGAGATAGTTGTGTAGGGAGACACATCGAGGAACTTAGTAGTTAGCTTCTTTATCATGACCTTAGTGAAACATTTCTCCTTTGGTTTGTATTGGAGGCAACAACCTTTCAACGACATAATTCCATGACTTTTTCTTGGAGACCATAGTCTTATATTTATAGAGGGAAGTGTATGGTTTTCTTTTAGAAATTTGTAGCATAAAAGGATTTATTGAGTGGGTTCCAGATATTGAATGCAAAATTATCATAGTGGGAGTCTCTATAGATTTCATGCCTCGATTGGAATAATTGCATAAAAGTCCTTTGACATTCTTGGACTCGAAATACCAATTGATTATGAGGTTAGGAAGGGTATAGAGAGTTTTGCTATTGAGGTAAGGAGTCAGGGATGTTGGATATTGAATCTAGATAGGCCTTGCATACTTATAGGTTCGATGGTGTTGTCAAATATTGTTGTCGAGGGAGTGATGTTGAGGCCTAGAGTGGAGGTAGATGTGTGTAGCTATCGAAGGGGTTAAACAAGGGTATGGACAAGGGACAACACTGGACTTAGGGTGTTGTTGTTGAAGGTGAGTGGAGTTGGCCTCGATAGCGTATATATGGCATGCAAAGATCTTTCTTGTTAGGTTCGTAATGCGGTAGAATACAATACTGACAAGTCCTTTTGATAGGATCTTTTGCCACATTTTGAATCCATGGTCCAAATTCCGTGGGGACATTTTTGGGACTCGAGTGAAACACTAATGTTTTTACCCAGATACACCTTACTAACAATCAGATACACCTCATTTGTAAACTAGCACACATCCATTTGAATGTTGGTACATCTTCATCTGTACACTGGGACACCCCTCATTGAACAATGGTAAACCCATTCTTGAACACCAACATATCCCTTTTTGAACACTAGCACAACTCGTCTTCAATATTGACATGCCCCTTCATGGCACATGCCACCCCCTCATGAAGATTGACACCCCCCTCTTCAATGTAAAATTCTACCCATCCACGGGGGCATCTGTTGTTGTCTACACATACGTGGGAAACTACATGGGCACTCTGCCCTTGCAAAAGATCTCTACCATTTGCAATATATTTGGTACAATATAATTTGTTTTCATGTAAGAGAATAAATAAGATAGAAGTATAAAAAAAAGATAGGAGGAGATTATAAGCATAGATGGTAAAAAAATATAAAAAAGAGGAGGGAAGTAGACAAGATGGAGGAGATATGTCAACCAAAAGAGGAGTACTAAGAGAGAGGAGGAAAGTAACATTAGTACAACACCAAATAGAAGGAAAGTAAACAAGAGAAAGGAGGAAAGTAACATTAATACAATACTAAATCAGACGTGAGAGGTAGAAAAAAAGAGAGGAGATAGGTAGACAAGAGAGAGGAGGAGAGTATGAGTAACATTGGTATAATACGAAACATGAGGACATTTTTATGGCAACCCAAGCTCTTAAAAAATAGTAGACAAGAGAAAAGAGGGAAGTAACATTGGTACAATATCATGAAAGAGGATGGAGGTAGAAAAAAGAGAGGAGAGAATTAGAAAGAATAGGGTAGAGAAGAAACATCTACACAATACCAAAAAAGAGGAAGTAAACAAGAAAGACAGGAGAAGTAAATTGGTACAATACCAAAAAAAGAAGAGGGATTTAGAAAAAATAGTGAAGGGGAGTAAACAAAAGAAAGGAGAGAAGTAAACATTGGTACATTACCAGAAAATATTAGTCCTATACCAAACAAGAGGAGGGAACTACAAAGAATAAAGTCGGGAAGTAAATATGATAGAGGAGAGAAGTAAACATTGTTACATCACCAAAAATATTAGTATAATACCAAAAGTAAGTGGGAGGTAGAAAAAAGAGATGAGAAAAGTACATAAGAGAGGGGGAAAAAGTAACATTGGTACACTAGAAAAAAAAATCATTTATATAGTAACATAGAGGGGGGGGAATAAGAAAAAAAGGGAGAATGGAAATAGACAAGAAAGGAGATAAGTAAACATTAGTATAGTACCGAAACAATAATGGTACAATACTATAAAATATGAGCAAAGTAGAAAAAATAGAGGAGGTAAGTAGACAAGAGGACCAAATATCTATTGGTACAATATAAAAAAGTTTATACAATATAGAAAGAGGAGGGAAGTAAACACAAGACAATAGAAGTAACTGTAAAGAAGTGAAACCACCTCTCTACTAAAAATTTGAAGAATCACACCTCCAGTCAAACATACCCAAAGGATATGTTGGAGTGGGTGTAAAATTTTCAAATCTTATAAATGGTATTCAAAACAACCAAAGTATAGCAGCGGAATAAAAACATTAACTATATTCAATTTCACATTAGGTTAAAAAAGAACAACTTAAACTTACATGTAGGGTACATCATAAGGATCCATGTAGAGGGAAATCTAAAACACATCAAGATTGTCTCCAAGCTTTAACTTCTTAAGCTAAGTCCACATCTATAAGCCATGTCCTCCATATCCTTCACCTAGGGTTGGAAGCATACCCCAACAAGAAGAGAAAATAGAAGACATCAGCAAAGGCTGGTATGTGCATACTAAACAGATAAAATTGAGCAACATATGAAATAAAGGACATAAAATAAAGTGAAGCTTCCCATAGAAAAGTGAAGGACTACCCAAGTGGGTATCGAGAGGAAAGATCCACCATACAAAAGATACTTGCCATAATCAAAACAATAAAGATTGTACAATATTGGTACATAAAGAAAGTAGGGTAAACACCCCACAATCATCATCATAACCTGCATGCATGTGAGATAAACATAGCCCTAGAACAATATAAACACAAAGTCAGCCATGTCTCATAAACTTGTAATCTGATAGAGAATGGCACATAACCGAACTCCCAATATATATAATGTGGGCTAAACCTCATAAATTTGAAACCCAGGTATGGGGCACATAACCTCCATCCCAAAAGCATAAAGGGCACATAACCTAAAACCAATGCAATCACACAACTCTAGTGCTACTGGATCGCATAGCATATTTAATGTAGGGGCAAGGAGAAAGTATAGTCAGATTAAATAAACTAGTCACCACATAAGTGACCAATATATACATCCACCTCATAAGTGGGCAAAAGACATCACATGTCATCATATAGAGTTCCAACATGAACAAAGCATTATAAAGAAGCAAGATAATGTCAAAATGTGATAAAAAGATCAATAAAAAATAAGGTAGTTCACATGAACCATGATTTTCAAATAATAGACATCGTGTATAGGCTAATGTCCATAGGACCAAGAGAAAGAAGGAAGTAGTCTAATTGGTCAATAAGATTAATCAGGGATGTATACATACCTCAACTTTAGAGTCCAAAGTCCAAAGTCACTTCTAGGTCCAAGCCTAGGCTTCCAAAGAACCTATTGAGCATATAGGTAGATTTGTATCAATTTCATATTCATTATTCGAACCCTAAAAATTACCTTTTTCATGATGTGTAAATTAGGTTATGAAAGCCAAACCACATTTTGTCTTACATTATTCTGAGTCTGAAACATATTTTATTATATTTTTTTACTTATAAATATTTAGTTATGATTTTTATAAGTTAATTCTTATTTAATTAGATCCATTGAAAACACATGTTATTAGACATTGGATTTAGCCATAAAAAATTATACCATTAGTTAGGTCTTATTTTTATAGATTCCAACGAGTATTTATTTATATTTCTTTGATCAGTAGATAACTAGTTATTAATTTTTAAACGTCATCCAATCAGAAAAATACAAGTCAGCAAATTGATTTGCAAAATAGAAGAGAGAGAGGGAGAGGGCCATGCAGACTGAGCCTGCCCACTCAAAGCCACCCAAGTCAGCAGACAACTCATCCAACTTAGCGAGGGGGCCAGCAGCGAGACTCGCGTTCAAAGAAAAGAAAATGGGGTGAAATGTCCAGAATACCCTTGATGAAAAATCAAAGACATAAGAGAAAAAAGAGGGGCATCTCAGACCAAACACATCAGGGATTCAACCCCTGATTATTCTCATTTTCTATGGGTGAGAGGTAGCTCTAGGATCTAAAACCAGAGGTAAGAAGACATATCAAACTAGCCTCTCATAGTCAAAGATGACATCCTTCGGCTTCGCAAGCCTGAAACGAACACACAGTGATCAAAATCCAGTAGAAACAATGAAGAACCATCACTGACAAGCTTACTATCAAAAATTAAGAAATGAGTTTTGTGGAAAAAATAGTAGGAAAACACACAAGCTAAACATGGGAGCGTCTCCCCGGAAGCAAGGTGAAGATTGAAGGGGTCCTATTGGGACTAGGGAATCACCTGGGAGATCCTTCGATGAAGTTTGACAACGACACTACAGCGGGTTCAAGGGGAGAAAGGTTGCGAGGAACCCAAGAAGTGGTGAGCATAAAGAAACCTTCTAACATATGAGAGGATGATGTAGAAGAGTCTGATTGCAGGGAGGTGACTGGAGTTGCAGTGTAATGGCAGTGGCACCTAGTAAAGAAGATGGACTTCAATGCGCTAGCCAAAGATACTACATGGTCAATTGAGGGTAGAGGGGATGAAGAGGAGGGTTAGCGGTGGTTTAGGCATGGACATATGGGCATGGGGAAACTCATATCACTGTCTATGTGATCATGGTAGAGAGCCACGAATAACCCTAATTGGGTGTTTCTTATATAGACCACAAAAGGCAACAAGTAAAGGCTTAAAAGATTCGTAATCGAAAAAGGAAACTTGTGAACCAAAAAACAAGAAAATCCGTTAAGAATTGAGGAAGAATTGTGGCGAGGAAGATCGTGTATACTGTACTTAACGAAAGCAGTCTCCTACCCAAGGTAGGAGACGATCTCCAAGCCGTCAGATCGAATCTAATGGTCACAAAGAAAGCTAAAATCTAAAGGGTTTAGGAAAGGAACGTGACAGCTAAACCATAGAAAAACTGGAAATAAATCCATGCGACAAGTAAATCGATCAATTTAATAAAGTGATATTTGCATTAAATGTCCTTTCTCTCTCTCTCTTCAATTAAAGGCTCAAACATTATCTGAATTAAATGAAATTTTGCATAAAGGCCAATTAAGGCATGTAGATTCCGATTCTTCAATTAGATTTTCCTTTTTATGATTTTTAATGTATTAAATACTTCATTCTTTGTTTCTCTCTCCTCATGCATTAATGACATTAGGATTATCCAAATTAGGTAAAACTTCATCCATAAATTAACTTAAGTGTGTTGAATATGAATTTGCCTTTATTTCCATCTTGTGGTGACATATATTACCTTATTGATTACTTTATAGCTTTTATTGGTTTTCTCTCTCCTAAACTTACCCTATTATATCAAGGCAGTCCAAATTAGATGAAAAATGACATGTAGGATTGTTTTAATATGTAGATTATGAATTTGGAGTTTGTTTTCACTTTTAAGACTTCTTTATGTGAGTTATCTCATATGACCCATTAGTGGCCCTTTATCTCAATTACTCATTCAATTAGGTTCATTAGGGTGATTTTTCATGCATTAGCTCATTATGAACATTCTAAACATCATTTAAGTCTAACCTAAAATCTTATTTGGCTAAACCTAAAAGATCAAAGATCTAGTGTAGGGTCCAAGATCTAGTATGCTACAATAACAATTAGTATAATACCAAAAAGAGGAAGGAAGTAGATAAGAGATTAGAGAAGAACCATTGGTACAATACTAAATAGTGGAGGGAAGTAGAAAAAGATAGGAGAAAAGTAGATAAGAGAGGAGAGAAGTAATTATTGGTATATTACCAAAACAACATTGGTATAATACAAAAAAGAGGAGGGAAGTAGAAAAAAGAGGAGGTAAGTAGACATGAGATAGGATATAAGTAAACAATGGCACAATACAAAAAATATTGTACATGAAACGACTTTCATCCTCTCCTTCTTCTACTTTCTTCCTCTATTTTCTACATCCCTCCTTTTTTCTACTTCCTCTCTCTTTTGTACTTTCCTCCTCCCTTTATTCTACCCCCCTCTTATAAAAATTGATATTGTACCAATATATATCTAATAAATAATATGTAGAATAATTCATACAAATAAATACAACAATATCTCTATCTTTGTCACTTCCTACCTCTTTCCCATATATCTTTCTATTTATCTACTTTTCTCTTTTTTATCTCCCCTCTTTCTCTACCTCCCTCTTTATTTACATCCTCCTTTTCCTCGACCTTGCTCTTTATTTATCTCCCATCCTCCTTATTTACTCTCTTTTTTTTACTTTCCTCCTAACCTATAAATATAGGTAAGTGCAAAAAATAATCCAACCCTATGGATGTGATGCATAACTCTAATTGTAACACACTTTGTTGTGCACTCTAGTTGGAACATATTTCTGTAACTTTTGAAAATATCCTGGTTGGTGTAAATCTGGAGCACATTTTTAAAGATGCACCAAAGATGACCCAAACAGGGGCAGATTTAGGGGGAATAGAGGGGTTCTAGCCCCACTCCCAATTCTAAAAAATAAATATTTAGTGAAAAAATTATAATAAAATGAAATACATTACATATAAGCTTATGCACAAAACATGAATAAATAAAGTAGTCATTAGCTGAAGTGGTATTTATTAATTTGTTTGTTTCTAAGACCGGAGTTCAAACCCCCTGCCTTCTTAGTTCTCTTTGGTGTAACTCACGTTTTGGATCCGCCACTGGCCCTAAACATGCCGCGGCCATTATTTTCCCTCAGCACGACAAAAGGGGATGGAACTTTTCGCGGGTCGCATGGGTTAGGCAAGCGGAGGTTGTTGAGGAGCTTTGCAATCGAAAGGTGGGACTCTATGGCGTGATCTAATGCAACCAAGCGTCAAAGGTTTTGTGCTGAAGGAAAAAAGCATGATACGGGAGGCAGACCTGCGGAGGGTGTGTGCACGCTATCGTCTATCGAGGAGTGCTTTGCGATGAGCGTTTACAAGGTGAAGACGCTGTCGAGTTGATAGTTTCTTGGTAACATGGTGCCTGCTGTCGAGGATTTGGCTTTCCATTGGGCATACTTGGACGGTTGATCGAGGAGGGTGCAAAGTCACGAGCGTCGATCGTTTGGCTTGATAGCCAGGCAGAGGAAAGCCATGTGTAGCTTTGCGTCAACCGGGCTCTTGGCAGGCAGAGGAAAGCCATATATGATTGTCAGGGCCTTGAACTCTTGATAGCATTGCCGCAATGCTTGGTCTGTACCCAATTTCATTTGGCAGCGATGACGAGTTGGTTTCGCTAATAGCAGTTATTAAATTTCTGTATTAGTCCTTTTCTATTTGATCGCTATGCAACCACTTGAATTCTGCCAAAACTTTGAATGCGACCAACGTTCGAGTAGTTCCTATGAGGCAGATGACTTTCCATAGTGCGTAGTTTGCTGGGCCTTGATTCCTTTGACGGCCGAAGCCTCTTTGGTAGGTGCAATTCCTTAAATAAAAAGGCAAGTAAACTTATTTAACACACCAAGTGCCGTACAGATCTAGAACAAGCCATACTAAGGATTGGTGGTTTATTAACATTGATTTCAAAATCAAGTGCGCAGACAAATTATGATGTGTATATGTTCATCAAAAATGAAGTTAAACATGTATACTTAGAAAAAAGATAAATTACGGAAAGATAAAGAATTGAATTAACAAAGACACATCACGGCTAACATGGGTGCAAAATTCGGATATATCACTTAGTAATATCAAATGAATTTGATGAACATATACACATGATAACATATGAATTCAGGTATATCACTTATGATAACATACGAATTGAGTATGGAGAGAGAATCTAGGGTTGTGAAAATGGTTCAAACTACAACTCATTGTAGACGTTATTTTAGAATGGACCGTCATCATGTTGACAAACCCGCTACATAAGATCATGGTACTGTCAGGCATGTTTTAGCGAATTCACATCAATCCAACAATATTCATGGGGATGTGAACCACATATATATATATATATACGAATTGAAGTGCAGTCATTTAATAAATATGATGAGCTACAAGAATGAACAATGAGTTTTCATCATGAGTTCATGGAAATCAATCAAGTTCAACAAGCCTCCAACTTATTAGGTCTTGAAGCAATGACTTCTAATCATCCTTATATGTGTCAGGCCGATCCATGTAACAAAAATCATCCATATATTATGAGAATATCTCATAAGTCTGGTAGGTTTTCCTAAAAGTCACTTTAATGAGTCTTGGGAAACACTACTGGGCACAATCTACTTGTGTTTGCAAGTACAATTGTCCACTTGTTTGGCAACATCCTCAATTCTCCTAAATCGAAAAAAATAAATAGCTCAAGCTTATTTTTATTGTATACTTTCTAAAATGTTGAGCCTGGGTGTTAGTTAATATTAAGGCTTTTTTCATCTCTTAGAGAAATATGATTGATTTTTGAACCATCATAGACCTAATTGCAATAACTAAAAACTACACAAAAAAGTTCTACTATGAACATAGATGAGTATTAAACCCTAGTTTTCATCCCATCATTGACCTAATTATAAGAACTAAAAATTACAAAAAAAATCCTATTGAGGAGCACAAGTTAAACTAGAAAGTAAGAAAAAAGCAATGATGATAACGCATGATGCGATAAATTTTTAAATTTTGATTTTTTCACTAAATGAAAACAAGGGAAAAGTGAAAGGAAGTCAATAGGGTTCATGAAAAATGAAAATAATAAATGAAGAAATGCCCTATCACTCAATCTTAAAATATTTCTCTTCCATGAGAAAAACTCAAATTTAGGGTAATAGGGATGGTTTACGTTGTAGTCATGATCGATCTCCACATCACCCACTACCCAATTAAGTTGATGTAGAAAGCAAAAGAAAACATGCTTTTTCAACATGAACATATACAAGTGGCAAATATGCTCTAGAACCGAAACATAGAATCAAATATAATCATGCAAAAGTAGAGGGATCAAGGCATATACTTCAACATGGAAAAAAGGGAAAAGTGTACTATGGTGGAAAAGAAAATAGATAACATATCTATAGAAAATATAACACGACACACGAAAGCAACACTTTATTTGAACACAACTAACTATGTTAGAAAATTAAAAAACAATTCTCATTAGATAAAAATTGGAAATAAATAGAGTGTTAGAGAAGTAGACGGGGTCTCCAATGGAACTAAAATGTGGACCTCAAATCCTATGTTTTGGGATAGAGTCCACATGTTGTTGAAGCTTCCTTCTTCTAATTCAACTTGCCCTATAGTTGAGCTAACACACTTTCAAAGCTTAACAATAACATTACATATACTAGATGCGACTTCTTTGTATAGACAGGAGATTCTCAAGAATTTAGCTTTACCAACATAGAGGATATTTATATTGTGAAAATAGTTCAAACTACAAGTCGTTGTAGACATGTTGTAGACATGTTAGAGAGAATCTAGGGTTGTGAAAATGGTTCAAACTACAAGTCATTATAGACATGTTATAATGGACTGCCATCATGTTCACAAACTCGCTACCTAAGATCATGGTACTGTCAGGCATGTTTAAGCGAATTCACATCAATCCAACAACATTCATGGGGATGTGAACCATATATATATATATATATATATATATATATATATATATATATATATATATATATATATATATATATATATGCGAATTGAAGCACGGTCATTTAGGAAATTTGATGAGGTACAAGAATGAACATTGAGTTTTCATCACGAGTTCATGTAAATCAATCAAGTTTAACATGCCTCCCATTAATTAGGTCTTGAAGAAAAAGTAAAGAGAAAAAAACTTTAATGACTTATAATCATCCTCATATGTGTCCGGCTGGTCCAAGTATCAAAAGGTGGTCCATATATTATGAGAATACGTGATAAGTCTGGTAGGTTTTCCTAAAAGTCACTTTGATGAGTCTTGGGAGACATAACTAGGCACAATCTACCCGTTTTTGAAAGAATAATCACCCACTTATTTGGCCTCATCCTCAACTCCCCTAAAAATTTAAAAAAAAAACAAATAGCTCAATCTTATTTTTATTGGATACTTTCTAAATTGTCGAGCCTGGGTGTTAGCTAATATTAAGATTCTTTCATCTCTTAGAGTAATATGATTAATTTTTGGGCCATCATAGACCTAATTGCAATAACTAAAAATTACACAAAAAAGTTCTACTAGGAACATATATGAGTATTAAACTCTAGTTTTCATCCCATCATAGACCTAATTGCATGAACTAAAAATTACAGAAAAAACCTATTAAGGAGTAAAAGTTAAACTAGAAAGTAAGAAAAGAGAAATGATGAGAATGCATGATGCGATAAATTTGTCAAATTTTGACCTTTTTTCACTAAATGAAAACAAGGGAAAAGTGAAAGGAAATCAACAGGATGCATGAAAAATGAAAATAATAAATCAAGAAACATTCTTCCACCCAATCTTAAGATGTTGCTCTTCCCTGAGCAAATATCAAATTTAGGATAACAGGGATGGTTGTAGTCATGATCGATCTCCACATGCCCACTCCCCAATCAGGTCAATGTAGAAAGTGAAAGCAAACATATTTTTTCCAACATGAACCTATACAAGTGGAAAATATGATCTTGAATCAAAACATAGAATCAAGTTTAATCATGTAAAAGTAGAGGGATCAAGGCATATGCTACAACATGGAAAAAGGAAAAAGTGCACTATGGTGGAAAAGAAAATAGATAAAATGTCTAAGAAAAATATAACATAACACAAAAATGAAACACTTTATTTGAACACAACTAACTATCTTAGAAAATTAAATAACAAAAATCATTAAAGAAAAATTGGAAAAACTATAGTTACAAGAGAAGTAGAGGGGGTCTCCAACGATACTAAATCCTGGATCCCAAATCCTATGTTTTGGGATTGAGTCAACATGTTGAAGCTTCCTTCTACTCATGCACCTTGCCCTGGAGTTGAGCCAACACACCTTCAAATATTAATAATAACCTAGAATATTCTAGATGTGACTTTGTTGTATAGATAGGAGATTCTCGAGAATTTAGGTTCACCAAAATAGAGGATATGTATGTTGTCGTCATTAATATCAGTTGACACTTGTATCATGGGTCTCTCCTCATAAACATGGCTTAAATTGATCAATGTAACCATGGATGTAAAATGACTAGAAAGATTATAGTGTATCTGCACTTTCTCTAGCACATGCCACCACTCTCATAAGAGCTTGGGTTTGAAATCAAACACATGGTGTAGTAGTAATGTTTCATCAGTGAAAAATAGAAATGTAGACAATGACATTGGGATGGAAGTAAGGCTACCAACTAAAGTGCATGGTCCTCAGTTATCTTCCAACAATTGTGGAAAAACTTAGGTGAGCAGCTTGACAAGATGATCTTCCTCACAATGGCTAGATCCATGGTAAAATTAAAAATAAAGAAAGGTATCATATGAATATACTAGTATAAAATACAAGGAAGAAAAATTATGTATATACTCACTTAGTCAAAACAAAATAAATTATTCATCTATCTACAGTAGAAATTTATCATCTTTGAAATTTTCGTCAAAAAACTTGATAGGTATAAATCAAGTAATGAAAATAAATCAAAATAGAGAATTTAAGGTGTGTCATGGTTTAATATGTATTACTTGATACTCAACCAATACCCATAAGTGTACATAATCGATGTAGCAAGTGAGGTCTAACACGGCGGCATGGACGTTAGGTTGGCTACACTCTTATTATTACTTTATCTACATAAAATAAAGATATGGATAGTTAAGAATTAAAATTATAATACAATATGAAATAAAACAAAATAAAATAAATTTGTTCCAAAAATTCTAATAGAATGATAGGAAGAGATCCAAGATAAATCGTGATTCTATCTATCTATGTACTTTTTCCTTGGGCGTACATAACCCTCAGACACCCTAGCTAGCAGATAAAACTCAATCCTATCATGTAACATGGTAGCTACTCCTATTAATTTTATGCACTAACTCTCATGTAGTATTTCTAAAAACCCAACAACTTCCATATTCCACTCCTGAGGACAATAATGAATACCCAAAACTACCATGGGTTCTCTCTTGGCTCCAAAGTAGGTCATAGTATAATAGTGGTGTTGATCTATCTAGAAATGTAATAGATCTACCCATGGATGAGCCTCCACATGGTCTCATATCCTAACTTCCTTCTTAGTCCATTTCAACCAATTTTCTATCAAAGGTTTGGTAAATCAATACCTCATTCAAAGAAAAAAATAATGAACCATTCAATTACAATCAAAATAGAAATAAAGATGTCAACATGTATAAATATTAACTACTTTAAAGGAGCTAAAGTACATAAATGAATCTCAAAATGGGTACATAGATACAAGATACTTAACTAGCCATGGTCATATATTGTTGATACCAAACAAAGATGAAAGCACACATCGTATAAGAACAAAGGATAAATGTAGAAGAAACAAAAGAGAGGAAGAATTGAGCTTGCATAGTAGAGGTGACCATTTCTCCTTAGCCTACAAAAGGGGAAGATCTGGTCCATGCATCTATCTTCTTCTTCTTTACTCCTTTGCACTTGAGTCCTTTCTAACGCATCCAAAAACACATGTAAAATACCTGAGTGTGACACAACTCTTGTCTGTAAGAATTGTTCTCTCCTAGCTTTTGTTGTGTACTGATTACTTTTGTCATGTGTGGCTCTACCACATCGCCACTAGCCCACTACGTCACCTTGTTCCAATTGGTTTTATTCATGTTCTTCTCCACTTACGGTTACCTGTAGTTTTACATCTTAATGGGACTCCTACGACGTGTTTTTCTAGTGATATATGAGGATCAACATATTATTTGACACAACTCTCTTGCTAGAATTGGGAGGAAATTCCTAATCTAGGGGTGCTTGAATCTAAAAGGTGTCAAGGCAAGTCTATGAACAAGCTCAGAAATAGGAGTAGTGGATTTTGACTTCACAATAGTGATCTTCATGAAGAGCCTTTGCCCAAGGCTCTTTCGAACTCATTATCTTTCTACTGTATTTTTTATCAAATTATCCACAACCTTAATGTAGTAAAAGATTTTGTGTAATTTGAAATTCAAAATATTTTCCAACACATAGCACACGCTAGCTATAGGTGAATGGTGTGGGTGAATCTCAATTGTGGTGAGGCATGGCCTTAGCCAAGTGCCTTGATAGGACATATATGTGAGTTTCAATGGATGTATGTGCCTTGATACATGATGTTGCAACACTTATGGAAGAACAGTTGAGTGCTTGGTAGCCCATGGTGGATGGTATTGGGGACCAATCTCAATAGTGTCATAGGGGTTAGGAAAGTGATGTTAGGAGCATTTTAGTTTGAAAGGTAGGGGAGTCCTAGTGTCCTTGCACTATACTTGGAGGGATTCAATGACCTATTCTCAAGCAGTAAAGGTTGACAATTGTGTGTGGAAGGAACACATCTTGCCTTAGGGAGGCAAACTCATAAAAGGCATATGTGTGAAGTCTACATGTGCTTTGGAATGTACATTTTCCGTGGTGAAGAAATTTTTGAGTCACATGGATAGACAGAGTAAATAGTTATCTATTGACGTGGTGGTTGTGGGCTGGAAGAGAAGACAATAGAAGTGCATGTAAGTCAGTGTCTACCATTGATGTGTTGTAGCCAAAATCTGGAAGACCTCAATAGGCACTGGTTGTCAAAGTGCATACATTGTGGAGGGGTTGACTCTTAATAAATGGGTGTGTGGAGGGATAATGGAGAGTTTGGTTATCAGTGCATATTAGGGGTGTCAAAATATCGAGTGTGGGTCGGTTCTGGGTTGGAAAAACTAACCCAAACTTTTTGACTACCAATCTCAAACCCGTACTTAGACTCAGAATTTTTTAGACCACTCAATCAGGAACTAGCCAATATTAAAAAGTCTACACCCAAATATGTAGAAGATGTTTAAAAGATCAAATTTTCATAGATTTACCCATATGAAATACCAAACTATGAATGACTGCATAAAGACAAATAAAGTAGGAAATTGCAATATTAAATTATTTCCTAATACCCCCTCAAGAAGTAAACAAGCATGGAATCTAGATGTCATCATAATCTAGAAGAAGAATTTTTTAGTATTTATTGTTGGCTTCTCATTTGGAGAGGAAGTGATGCCCTAACTATCACAATCGGTTCGGGTGAGTGAGGACGAGATACACAGGTTGTCACACTTTTGTTTGATCATTAGTCTCCATTCATCGTCCATTCACATTGTTTTTCCTCTATTACCTTATGCATGTGATGCTTTTGCACAATTATTGTGAGGTAAAATATCGATCACAATTTATTTGAGTGATTGGAAGGAAGACTATGTGTTAAATCTCAAAATAATAGATAGAAATACTGCAAATAGAGGCATCACGACCCCCCATAAAAGGGGTAGTCCCCCACCCGGGAGCTACTTTACCATATTCCAAATTCAATGGTTTCAATAAAATTCCTACGTTAGTTCATCTTGGCCCAGACCTAGAACCACCCTCAACAATTTGTGTAGCCATAAATCCTATTTTATTCATTTGTTGAGATCTGTTGACTTTGTATACTATTTTGTTGTAGTTGTAAATAAATGATCTTATTGTAGTTGTAGATCCATCGTGATCTTAAAATTCTTTAATAATGGAAACAACAACCCTAGTCGCCATCTCCATATCTGGTTTACTTGTAAGCTTTACGGGGTATGCCTTATATACTGCTTTTGGGAAACCCTTTGAACAACTAAGAGATCCATTCGAGGAACACGGGGACTAGTTGATTGAAGTAACGAGCCTCCCATATTCTATTGGGAGGCTCATTACATTAATTGATATAATGAAAAATCATTTCATTTTTTAGTCGGAACCATAGGTGGTTCTCGAAAAAAGATAGCGAAAAAAATCCCTAAAGTAGAGACTAACAAAAATGTATAAACCAATGCTTCCATAGATTCAATTGCGGTTTACAATTATAGCTTCCACACCTATTCATTTGGTATAGGATCATTTACCAGATACAAAAAAAAAGAAATAATCAAATAAAAAATGTTGATTCCAATTTTACCAGGCACCTAAAGTAGAAAATATAGGTAAGAGCAATATTGTATCAAGCTGCCTGTCTCTTTGTAGTTGGATCCCCAACTTCTTGGAATGCTCCAAATTCCACTTGAACGTCTAAATCTGGGTCAATACCAGCAAAAGCATCCCATAAGATGGTTCTAGAACCATGCCAAATGTGTCCAAAAAAGAAAATCAAAGCTAACGAAGCATGTCATAGATACAAGTTATGCCTTGGAATGAAAGACAATTCCGAATTAACTTTGTCTACAAACAAGGAAGCTATAAGTAATGAAACTATGAATCTCATGGAGAGTTCGATCCTGGCTCAGGATGAACACTGGTGGCATGCTTAACACATGCAAGTCGGACGGGAAGTGGTGTTTCCAGTGGCGGACGGGTGAGTAACGCGTAAGAACCTATCCTTGGGAGGGGAACAACAACTGGAATGACCTGATCAATTTGATCAGGCACTCACCATCAAATAGAACATGTTGAACAAAATCTTCTTTCTCTTTGAATGAGATCTCAATTCCAGTTACGGTTTCATTAGATATCTGACAACTAGAATCCCTCTTTTTTCCGATCTGGTTCCTCCACCACCGCAAACCCTGGTTAGATTCAGGCATGATACACTTTTTATTTATTGGGAGAACCCAAGTACTCTCTTGCAGATCCATGAAACAACTCGCAGAAGTCTTTTTCCCCTTTGGAAGATGCAGGAGAGAAACAATCAACCTATTGATATTGGAAGACCAAAAAGATTCTTCCAATGTCTCATTTCTGGGTCTAATGGAATTCATAGGTATAGGAAGAAGCCCCATCAAATAGAGATTTTTTCTTTCGACCATCCTTCGATTGTTAATACGAGATAGAAGGACCGCTACTACAAGCAGTACTACACCTTTGATCATGAAATATGGATGGCTTGTTGAACCATGTGAATCACGTGAAAGTAGGATACTCAAAATTTGGGGGTCAAAGAGTTTCATAAGAAATTGAAAACGATTAGCCCCAGACAAGGTTTGTGAATAAGTGATTGTCTGATAATGAAAAACATATTTTTTTGGAGAGAGAGACTATTTCACCAATCGACTTACAGGTCAGTGGAATCTTTATGCGCAAAACCCAGATTTTCTATATTTTTCTACTAGATTTAAAGATTAAATAATTACAGCGGTTCGAGTCTGCTGGAGATAAACAGACTCGAACCGCTGACATCCGCCACAGGGTAAACCACCACCTCTCAGGCCTCCCCGACTGATTCTACCATAGAGGCCAATGATAGACAATAACTCCCCCCTGAACACAACTTACAACTTTCATCATACTGTGCTCTCCAAAGAGAAACTCTTCTCAAAATAGCAAAAGGTACTGAGTTGGAATCCCATCCTAAGGATTGGATTCTTGCGGTTCCAATGGATCTAGCTATAGGAGAACTAGGAATGGAGAGCTCTCCCCCTTTTTCCGCCCAACTCTTTGATTTTAAGAATACTGGTTTTGGTTTTAAGAATGAGTGATTGCCCTTCTGTGACCCTTAATGTACAACAGAAGAGCGGATAGCTAATGCGTTCCACTTATTGATATTGAACCGGGTCTATGGTCGGTCTGCGACCCCTGGATGCCGAAGGCATCCTTGGGGTGATCTCGTAGTTCCTACGGGGTGGAGACGATTGGGATTGTGACGTCTGTTGCCAAACATCGATTAAGATTAATGCGGAAGCGATCGTTAGCAGTGGAATTACTAAAAATCACTAAAAATTAAAACTTTTGCAATGAGATCCACAAATTGTAGAACTCTTTCTTAAAGAAACAACGTAAGATATTTACATTCTAATTCATCAACACATCTCTGTATCAACTCATCTCAAGAGTCATAACATTATCTGCCATGTTAAATTGTACATGAGAAGTATACAAAAATCTCGAGGCATTAAGCCAAAAATCTCAGATCTATACCAAACCATCTACTAAATCCTAGGACCTGAGAGTACAGAGACGACACATAGGACTCTCTCTATACAGAACCTAACATATAGTGTCTCCACCTGAAGATCACTGTTGTCCTTGTTGGCGCTGCTGTTGTGGCTGCTGCTGCTGCTCACCCACTGAAGGGTTTCTTCTTCCTCGGCGTCTACCTAAAAAGTTGAATCCCACGGGGGTGAGACAATTGAAAATTGTCCCAGTGAGAGATATAACTCTTCGCCAGAAGCATTGTTATTTCAGATAATAGAATAACACTGGGCAGTAGAATTATAAATATTCAACAACAGGTAAATCATTAAATAAGTTATGTAGAGCAGTATTCTCTATGCAATCATTTCAATTATAACTTCAATAAGTAGCAAGTCATTCATTTAATAAGGAATATGAAGAACATGTATATCATTTATCCATCTAGGACATAATAAACAATGTATCATCAATCATTGTTTCTCGTAGTTCAAACCTAAGCAAATATGCTACACCGCTGATTACATTTTTCAAACATACTTATGCCCTGAGGAGATGAGGTATACCTCTCATACTGCAACCGACCATTGCAAAATCGAAATCGGTACCATACATAGGTCATCAGAAGAGCCGGATTCCTATGACCTCATCTTCCTCAGTCGGTGTAAGGAACAACATGCAGAACATCACGTGTCTCTGCCAAAAAAGCTTTCCAGGGTATACTGGCAACTTCGCTATTAGAGTTACAGTGGCATGATGTACTCTCTTCACAATCGAGCAATTTCTTGTTTATCTCACATCGATGCGGCATTAACATCATCATTGGGAGATTAGTGATACATCATCCCGACATATACATATAATGAATGATTGAGAGGTTTAATGTTTACCTCACATCAATTCCTCCATTAGGGCGTAAGGATATTCACGCCCATTACCCCCACATACTCAAAAGTATGCTCTCTAGGAGTTCCCTTAGGAAAACCTGTTTCACCATCATCTAACTACTGACGATGATGGATCTATGGTCAGGGCTTTACATGATATCATTTCACTTGATTAATTAAGTACATTACAACATTCTTTTAGCATCAGGCATGTTTTCAAGCATAAACCATTATAACAATTGTTATAAAGAATGAGTACTATTTCTATCAAGTTCATTTCACGACTTTATTAACATTGGGATCTCAATCCCTTATCATCTCATCATCATGATTCAAGAATTTGGGTGTTCAAACCCTTAGATCATCAAAATACTTGTTACCACTTTGACAGGTAACATAATGCCATCAAGTCATGTAACAGTGTAAACATGATAATTGCAATGCAGGTATTTCACATGGCTCTTACAGCCTTTCAATCTCTTTTGTTACCTTTTACTAGGAAACATAGCATATCTTTGCTTACAAAGCTCATAAAGTACTTTCAATAAACAAAGCATCATAGATCTTACCTGGCTATGCTCAATATTTCATAAAACCTGCATGATTAGTACAAATGATAACAGATACATCTATTTCATATCAGCATAATACAAAACAATAATAACATCACTATTCAAGGGTTGCACCACTACACCCTTACTGGGGTTAGGGTTTCCCTTTTCAATTCAATTAGGGTTAATCATCCCCTTAACTCAATTAGGATTAGTGACTCATCCTTTCATTATCCAACCTTAGAGCTTTATGCTATAAAGCATAACCCAGAATTAGGGTTTCACACTTTCATTTACCTTATTTGGAATTAGGGTTTGCTATTCACATTGCATCACCCTTGATTAGGGTTTATAACCAACAATCCATAATTAGAATTTACTATTCACATTACATCACCCTAGATTAGGGTTTACTATTCACATCGCATCACCCTAGGTTAGGGTTTACTATTCATCTCACATCACCCTAGATTAGGGTTTACTATTCACCCCAAGTAGGAGTGATCATCAAAGTACCTTGAATTAAGGTTTATCATGTCATTATTATGAATTAAAATCATACCATCATCATATATTAGGATTTCATCTATTAATGCCCTCAATTAGGGTTATGATTCATTAACCATCATAATTAGGGTTTCATGATCTCACTATGAAGGATCATACCCTAGTTAGACATCCATCCATAATGAGAGTCCATTACATAATTAACATTCATGTAGGGAATTTTCTCTCTCATCTTCTATAAGATGATGTTTCTTCAAAATTTATTAGACTAAGTCAACTCAACCTTGAAGAAGAATTGACATCATGGATTATGTCATCATCACCATGATCATTAAGGCTTAATTATTCAAAGGGTACTAATCACCTTACCCCATTAAGATGTAATTACTATAATCATCTTTGATTACATCATGTATTAATCAAGTAATCACTTTGTCCTTTAACCACTGTAAGTACCCATGCGGTTTTGGTTAGTTATCCACCAAACGGTCTTGGCCACATAGACCCCAAACGATCTTGACCAAATCAGACCTCAAACGGTCTTGCATAATAAACCTCCAAACGGTCTTGAACAAGCCACTGAAACCGTTTGCTAAAGTTAGGGTTGAAACTGTTTAGCAAAGTAGGTGGTGAAGACCGTTTGCCCAAAGTTGACTTTTGAGACTGTTTGCTAAAGTAACATTTGAAAACACATGAACTCAAACGGTTTGGGATCGTTTGGACTCAAACGTTCTTGAGACCTTTGGTCCAAACCTCCTCAAAACCGCATGGACCAAATATGGCCTCAACCAATCAAATTGAATTAGGGTTTCCAATGTTGATTCCTTCAATCATTGAATTCATGCAACCAATCATCAATTGGACCTATCATCATGCTTTAATTAAGTTAAATAGGTCAACCTTCAACTAATTTGACCCTCAATTGGTCATCAATTAGGGTTTGAATCAATTGGATTAGGGTTTAGAAACGTTAATCCTTCAACATTAATCAATGTGAGATTAGTTACTTTGAAACCATTGAACCATCATCCAAATTGGACATAACCTGACCCCAAACAGTCTTGAGGTCATTTGGATGACCTCCAAACGGTCTTGAGACCGTTTGCCCATATCAACATCAAAATCCAAGTCAATCAATTAGGGTTTGGACCATTGGATTGTTCACCAAATCAGCAATTGATTATACTTCAACTTAGTACCTTTAGATCTTCAAACACCTAACCATATTCAACCCTAGACCTCCAAACGGTCTTGAGATCGTTTGCTCATCACATCATCATTAACCATGTTATTCAATTAAGGTTTGGATCCTAGGATTGGTCAAGAAAATAGCAATTAATTATACTTCAACTTAATATCTTTGGACCTTCAATTGCTCAACCATACCAAACCCTAGACCTCCAAACGGTCTTGGGTGATCACCAAACAGTCTTGAGACCATTTGGGTGATCCCCAAATGGTTTTGAAACCGTTTGGATCAATCAACCCAAGTTTCAAACTTAACAACTTATGAAATCAGCACTTAACCCGATTAGGGTTTAGGTGATTGATTGACCTTCAACTAGTGAACCAATTGGAGTTAATCAATAATAATTGATGGGTCATTAACCTACATTATTTTCAACAGTTCTCCAAACGGTCAACCCTTGGTCAACACCACCAAACGGTTTGGGAAACCGTTTGAGCAACAAAAAGAAAATAGTTTGGTAAAGTAGTTCTTTGGATAATCACCTAGGATGATGTCATCATCATCCTCCTTCATTCAACCAAAAATTGTTGTTGTTCTTCATGGGAGTTTAAGAAAGAACTCAAAAGAGTATCAAAAGAAGAAAAGTAACCAACGATTCTTATAGAAAAGAGTACAATACTAATGCTTAAGGGTTTGAGTTATAAAACCCGCCTCTAGTACGGATCCCAAGCTCCAAGCTCCACGGCTTTAATGGTGGATGGAGTTCTAGCAACTGTCCAAGGTCCGTCCTTGAGCCTTTGGATGTGCAAGCTAGCTAGAATTGGAAATCGGGTGAAGAAAACCATTAATCAAGAATTGCTTTAGGGTTTCCACCATGAATCCGAGGTAGAAGATGATCAAAACCTTACCAACAGGTTGTGTTCATCCTTCCCCTGCTCCTGAGCTCTTCCTTGGTCGGCCAAAGCAAAGTGATAAGAGAAAAACTAAGGAAACGAGTCTTGGGATTATTGGAAAAGATGAGTATAAAGGATATGTATATGGGTTTTCAAGGAAAGAGGAAAAAGATTTGTTTTCTTTAATTCCAAAATAATTTCCACCATACTCCCCTCCATTTTTGGACATGATGCCATCTTATTTATCTTGCAAAACCTTTCCATTATCCAAAGATTAATGGAAAAGGAATTAAGAACCTTAAGGAGTTTTATATTAATATCCAACCTTAGTGGGTATTACTTTTTATTATGATATTGTGAGTGGCTTCCACTCAACCAAGATCTTTTTGTGCTCAAGCAAAGCACAAGCTCGTCCAACTTATTGCAAACACATCCTTCCACTTTTGGTTGAAGGGCTCCTCAATTAATTTATTTCTTTTTTCATTAATTAAATGAAAGCTTCATGTATGCTTAAATCTTGGTTATTTTAATGTCAAGATTCTCTCTCCTCCAAGAAAATTCAAAAGAGGTGCCCCTCTCATTTTATTTGCTCTACTTGATGCCAAGAAACATGAGAGACCCTCTAGAGGTGATATTTTGCATATTGAACCCTAGGTTTTGGGTAATTTGCACATTACACCAAAACTAGCTTTTAATGCACAAGGATTGCTCTACAAGCTTTATCTTGATGCCCAAGCTTGTGGAAACCATACCACTATATCATATTCATTCTTATGATGTTTCAACATCAGATGAACATCTTATCATGTGAAATTTGCAAGTTAACCCCTCAACTTGGGTAATTTGCACTTTAGGCCAATATTAACAAAATAATGTTTCAACATTATTCAAAAAGGACTGAAATTAAAATATAAGTTCCTCAAAAGCCTTAATTACTTTTCAAAATATAAGAGCAAGCATCTACTCAACTTTATTAGGCAAAACACCTAGGGTTAGTACATAACCCAGGTCAGGGATATTATAAATTATCCACCCCTTACAAGGATTTCGTCCCTGAAATCATTAACAAAACATTTTAAGAGAAAAGAGTAGGGTATTTCCTCCTCATCTCTTCTTCTAGTTCCCACGTAGCTTCTTCAACGCCACGGTGATTCTAGAGGACTTTTACAAGACTTATATCTTTCTTTTTCATCTTTTTAATTCATATGTCAAGGATCAACATAGGTCCTTCAACATAAGATATATCTTTGCTCAATTCTACTTCCATAGGCTGCAGAACTGATTCTATGTCAGGATGACATTTCCTTAACATGGAAATGTGGAACACTGGGTGTAACTTTTGCAGCTCGGGTGGTAACTCCAGCTTATAAGCTACCTTTCCAATCAGTTCAATGATTGGATAAGGCCCCATAAATCTAGGAGCTAACTTTCCTTTCCTTCCAAATCTAAGAACTCCCTTCCAAGGTGAAACCTTGAGGTACACCCTGTCTCCAACCTGGAATTCTAAAGGTCTATGACGCTTGTCAGCATAAGATTTCTACCTATCCTGTGCAGTCTTTAATTGTTGTTGTATTATTTTAATCTTCTCGGTAGTCTGCTGCACAAGATCAGGACCCAAAAGTTGATACTCACCAGTTTCATACCAACATAGGGGAGATCTACAACGTCTACCATACAAAGCTTCATAAGGTGCCATGTCAATATTGTGTCGATAGCTATTATTGTAGGCAAACTCTATCAAGCTTAGATGTAGATCCCAACTTCTTGTAAATTAAACTGGAGGACACATACCCTAAGAAAATCCTCCAAGGTCTGTATAGTCCTTTCTAATTGTCCATCTGTCTGAGGATGAAAGGTTGTACTAAACCTTAACTGTGTGCCTAAAGCTTTATGAAGTTTCTCCCAAAAATGACTAGTAAACTGAGGACCTCTGTCAGAAACAATGGTAACTGGGACCCCATGCAGCCGCACTATCTGACCTACATATAACTGTGCCAGTTTCTCTACAGAATAGGTTGTTTTGATAGGTAAGAAATGTGTTGTCCTTGTCAAACTATCAACTATTACCCAAATGGAATCATGGCCTTTGACTGTTCTGGGTAAACCAACCACAAAATCCATGGTTACATGATCCCACTTCCACTGTGGTAT
Source organism: Alisma plantago-aquatica (assembly GCA_963693085.1). Classification (NCBI taxonomy): domain Eukaryota; kingdom Viridiplantae; phylum Streptophyta; class Magnoliopsida; order Alismatales; family Alismataceae; genus Alisma; species Alisma plantago-aquatica. Next base: position 716,913,063 of record OY856409.1, on the reverse strand, counting down.
GGGTAAAGGTTGCATTGTTCCTGCAGGATTCTGGTGTTCAACTTTAACTTGCTGACACACTGGACACCGCATAACAAACTCAACAACGTCTTTCTTTGATCCAGGCCACCAATACATATCTTTCAAGTTATGATACATCTTGGTGCTTCCTGGATGCATAGCATACATTGAAGAATGAGATTCTTCCAGGACTAACTTCCTTAAATTATCGACATGAGGCACTATCATCCTACCATGATAACAGGCTACTTGGTCACTTGAGTCATGGAAACCTTCTCATTTCTCGCTACCATACTCTGACCTAATATGTTGAACTACAACATCAGCTTGTTGTGCTTCCTTAATCTTTTGTATCAGAGTAGGTTTTATGTGCATCTCAGCTAACAACTCGGATAACAACGATACCTTAAGTTGTACATTATCCTGCCTTAAAGAGATAAGCATATCCCTCCTAGTGTACACCAAAGAATTCAGCTGTGCTTTATCTAGGGCTGGTGTTGCTGATTTCCTACTCAAAGCATCAACAACTACATTGGCCTTCCCTGGATGATAATGAATTTTACAATCGTAGTCCTTGATTAACTCCATCCAGTGGCGTTGCCTCATGTTAAGCTCATGCTGAGAAAAGATGTACTTTAGATTGTAGTATAGTGGTAAGTATTCCCGCCTGTCACGCGGGTGACCCGGGTTCGATCCCCGGCAACGGCGCCAGAAAGCTTGGTGCGCTCCCGCTAGAGGCTTACAACACCGGCCAACTAGGGTGGCCAAGTGTAATCCACGAGGTCGGGAGGCACGGGATGAAGGGATCCTTGCTTTCAAAATTTGTATGGTCCCAGATCGAGTCTATCACTAACACTAAAACAATTCGCCCGCAAGCGTACGGGGTACTGTTGTAGTATAGGTCAAAGGCAAGATGCGGGGTCGAACCACGGAGATAGAGGGGGCGCTAGAGTTAGATGATGTATGCTATGTTCCTTTTGCGGAGATTAAGGTTTTTAGGGTTTTAAGGTTGGTTGGTTGTTGATTAAGCTAAGTGAGCAAGTAGGAAATGCAATATGAAACTAAGTTATCAAAAGGCTAAGTTAGCAATCTAAGTCAACAAGCTATCGAAACAAGAGCAAGAACAAACTACACTAGACTAAGCAAGCAACTAGCAATTGAGAGCCTAAGTTAACCACTAATCAAGATCAAAGACCTAAGTTAACACTTAGCTAACAAAACTAGGCAATTAACTAAGTTAACTAAAGTAATTGAACTATACTAGCATTAATAAGAAAATAGAGCAATTAAGGTTTTAAGCAATTAGATGAAGGAGGTGGGCCATTTGGGAATGTGACCTTGACATTAATTGGGGGATGTCACCATAATAAGCAATTAACATATTCCATTCTAGACTACCAAACCAAACAACAAGGTGGGTGCTATGAGGATGTACCCTATGCTACTAGTTGGAGAACTAGGGCTAGGTGTAATTCTCATAGGACTTACCAAGTCTAGGTCTCTAGGATAAGTGGTATTAGTCAATTGAGGACCAAGGGTAAGGATGGGAGTAGAGATGAGGATATTTGACCTCATGCCACTAGCCACCTCAGCCTTTAGGAAATCCTAGGCAATTGCACTAATCACACTTATACTAGTCACTTAGAACTCACATTTGCATGTAGGAAGAAGGTGATTATGTAGGAAGATAGGGGGCTAGCTAGGGATCCGAATTAAGGACCTAGGAGACAATCCTATGATAGCTACATAGAAACCAAAACATCCTAGAGGCAAATGTCTTCAAGCACCACAAGGCAAGCAATTAATGTAATTAAACAACAATCACATGCACAAGCAATGGGAAATGAGATACAAGCAAAGGCAATCATCATAGAAGTGAAATATGTTCATTACAAATTATATTCCCCCAACATGGTATCAAAGTCACATTTTTGCCCCAAACAGCCCACCCAAGGGGGCTTAGCTATACATGATCAAAACAGAAACAAAGGAGAAGGGAAAGAGAGTAGGAAACGCCATGGATGCTTGATGAAGCTTGACTTCTTCACCTCCTTACTGCCAGCCATGATCCTCCTCCTCCAATGGTGCCCAAGAGAATGGAAATGGTGGAATGGATGGATAGAAACCTAGAGAAACTAGGTTTCTATGGTGGAAATGAGTGGAAAGTGGGTGGAAATGGGATTAAATGCAAGGAAAGTAGGTGGATGAGAGTAATGGAGGCAAAGGAGCAGCTGGGGGCGGCTAGGAGGTGCTCTCCCTTGAGCCCTAGAAGCAACTAGTGTTTATATAGGAGCTAGGGTTAAGTGGGGGTAAAATAGGAAAAGTAGTGAAAAAAAGTTAGGTTTTGGGGTGGTAGCACGGTCGTGCTGGGAAGCGCGGCCGTGGTGGGTAGGAGTGGGCACGACCGTGCTGGAGGAGAACGACCGTGTTGGCTAAGTGTTAAATCAACAGGTTGATGGGTGAAAACGAAGGCTGGTAGCACGACCGTGCTGGACAGAACGGCTGTGTTGGGGACTAGGTAGAACGGTCATGCTGGGTAGCATGGCCGTGGTGGCGGAGTTGTGAGGAGGTCGTTCTGAGCAACACGCCTGTTCCATCTTCATCTAGCACGGCTATGGTGTGGTCTTCGTAGAACGGCCGTGCTGGGCAACACGGCCGTGGTGGCTGACTTGCTTGAACTTCAATAATTTGTCGATCAACCTGTAATTTTGCTCAATTGCCAGCACGGCCGTTCCGTGGCACCACGGCGGTCTTCTAACGCTAGCATGGCTTCAAACTTCATAATTCTTGGATGTCTTTGCTTGGAGACGATTCTTGGCCATTGGAGGTAGGTTGAGGGGGACTTTGGGGTCTTCTTTGGGTCCCTCCATGAGTGGGGAAACCCTAGAATTCCTTCTTTCTCTCTCTTCCATCTAGGCATGGTCCAAGTACCTGAAAAATAGTGCAAAGAACATCCATAAGCATATTTGCAATGATAACCAAATTGGGGAGAATAACATGTAATTCTAATGCATTTGAATGTGATAAAAGTACAAAATGACACAAGATACAACCCTAGAATAGAGTTGGATCACCACCCCAAACTGGAAACATACTTGTCCTCAAGTATGCTCCAACTCAGTCTCTTTTCCATTTTCCACAATCAAAAGATATGACAAATGCAATATGATGGGCGACAAATGCTAAATGGGATCAAAGGTGACTAGGTACATGCAAATCACTTCCCTCCTATTCTACTTTCACAAACCAACCATGAAGAGAGCACAAAACACATGAACTTCGCATATAATGCATGGATTGCACAAGTTATCAATATCTCATCCATAAGGTTCCGGGTAGACCGTTTCATGATGATGTTAATCGCCGATGACTAGGAGTGTTGTTTCACCTTCATGCGTTCAACCTTATGCTTCAAGTTATGCCAAATGACCCACATGGATGCGGAAAAGGGATAAAGTGAGCTAGGTTTAATGTTTCCTAGCTCCATGGGTGTGAAAGAATGAAGAAAGGGTTGCGGTAAGATTTGGAGTGCTATTACACACTCTTCTTTTCTTTATTTGAATGCTCTTAAACAGGAGCATCCTTTTATTTTATTTTTGCTTCTCTTTTCTTTTTTTTCTTTGCCCTTGGTGTAGGTAGGGCATATGGTGGATAGAGTGAAGTTGGGAGATAGAGATGTGGCCACCCCAAATTTTTGGAGGTGGCCACGGCTAATATGTGCACTTTGGCATCTTTTTATGAGGCGGAGAGGTATGAAGATGATGAAAGAGTGGTCGGGTCAAAGAGGGGTCACTTGGCATAATCTTCCACATAAGGTCTCCTGCATGAAAACTAGTCTGACACTTCACCATAGATATCACATCACATGAATGAACCAAATGAAATCCATATATCAATCAAGTAACTCCACAAACATTAAATGTTCTATGCTTGCTCGGATCATAATTCAATCAAACCAACACATTCCCAAGGGAGGTGACGAGCATGTAAGAAGTCACTCGTTGATACCACATAGCACTTCATCATAGCATATCATCTTGTATTTGTCAAAGATAAGCAATTTCATTCAATATGGTAACAATTGAGTCAAAACACGCTTTTTGGACAAGAAAATCAAATTTGGGAAAAAATGGCCAAAAAGGTGCCAAATTGCACTAAATCACATTCAAACACAATTTTAGGTAAAAATCAAGTAAATCCTAGCTAAAACATGCAAAAATTAGCAAAAAAAACTACATGAGATGCAACGCATGGCTGAAAAAGAAAAAATTTTGAAAAATTACTCAAAAATGCAGAAGTTAAACTACATGTTATGCAAAGATGTCAGCAAAAAGACAATCTATACTAGGTGGGTTAAACATCAAACAAACAATGATCAGGTGAAACATGCAACTGTCAAAATAAGCTAAAAACAGAGGGCTTACCGCCCTACCACCCAAACTTTTGAACCATGATGTCCTCAGCACGAAACTAAAGCTTAGGGATGATAGGGTAGAAGTCAGGGTTGTGGTGGTGTGGGGTCCTGTGACGGGCCAGACTGTGGAGGAGGATGCTGGTAGTAGTGGCCCTAGTAGTTCTCCTGTGGAGGCGGGTATGTCTCCAGGTAGCTAGAAATTGACCCCCAAAAATCCTCCCCCCATTGGGGGTTTCTTTGTGTCTGCGCATGCTGGTACTGATACATGTGGTTGATTTGGTGATGCATCTGCTGCTGATCCAACCACATGTCATGTTGCATTTTCTAAATCCCCTCCAACTGTGTATGGATGGATTCCATATCATATGCATTTGTTGGAGGTGGTTGCGCCTCAAACTCTTCCATTCTCGGTCTTGTGCGGCGTGGATGCTCAAATGATCGCGGCTGTTCTGGCACGTTTGTTTCCCCCTCTTCCTCAGGTAAGGCTACACTTGGTGCTCTATATCCCTCTCTAGGGGTGTTTTCCTCATAGCGTGATAACATATTGAGAAAATCATCCACAGGCCCTGCATCCCTAAGCAAAAGGGGGGCATGGTAAGGGAGTTCCAAGGTGATACCAGGGTAGCCGGAGTTCAGCACATAAAAAATTTTGTCATCCTTGAGGGATATCATCTGTGACCTCGCAAGATAGTTTAGGTCCACATATTTTTTTCCATCTACCTTGGTGAGCCCTTCCATATTGCATCCCAACGCCCTCGCCAAAGTGGTGACAATCCCTCCCATAATGAATGGGTTTTTACTTTTGGATGGGATTGTCTTGACGTGATCAATAACCATGGCACCCACGTTCACAAACCCCTCACTTACAACTATAGCTATGAGAAAAAGGTCTTTCTGGGCGCCTGATCCTTGATTATCATAGCGACCAAACATGGTATTTGCCAGCACTTATTGCAAATATCTCAACAATGGGTTGTGGATCTTGCTCATTTTAGATTTCCCTGAAGAGAGTAGATTCGCATGTGATCATCTTACACATCTTGGTGTAATCTGCCTTACCATTCTTGTCAAATCTTCCCCCGTCGAATTTCCTTGCCATTTCTGGGTTGGAGGCAAAGATTGCATTGATCTGAGAGGTGTTGAGGACATGTGTTGAGCCGTTTAATTTGAACCGGATAGCATCCTCTCCTCGATATTGAGCCTTCTCTAAGGTTGCGAAGAACTCACGAGTGATCTCCAAGTATGCTTCTTCGACCTTAGTTAAAATATCATACAATCCACAGCGTTTTAGATGAAAACCAAAACTGAAATTGACACCTATGGCTTCCATTATGGGCACACATGCATATCTAGTGGCGATCACCCTTCTTGTCATGCATTCGGGGTGAAGGGTTTCACTACTTTTTTTCTTGCGATTCCTCTGCCATAAGTGGTTCCTTGTGGTTGCTTTCCCGCCCATGTGAGTCTGTCCTCCTCTAGTCTTGATAGGATATCCACTGGTTCATCCTCCAATTCCTCGCTCTCAGTATCATCCACTTCTTCTTCTTGATAGGTATGTGACCCCGAACTTGTGTCCAAGTTCAAGGGCACTCTTTCATTGCTTCCACTAGGTCGGGCAGATGATGTCGAATGCCTTGGTGGAGCTGGTCGTGGCGGTAGGCTTGAGGACGAAGCTTCATTAGTTTTCTTAGTCCTTCGCTCACGAGTCGGTGTGGTGACTTCAATAGAATCCACTAGATTCTCCAGCTCTTCTTCTTCCTCCTCCTCCTCTTCCCCATGGTTGTTGTAGCTTGGATCTGAGAAGTGCTCGCTGGAGGGAGAGTGTAGTCGAGAGGTGCTCATCGACGCCGACCGTCCAAAGGAACGTGAAATTGAATTGGACGGTGAGGAGGCGCTGCCGGACTGCTGTGAACCGGCCGCTCATTTGGATCTTCTTTTGCCACCGGTGAGGATGCTAGTGGTCTTCTCTAATCCTTTCTTGATTGCGTTGCCCATGCCCTTCATGATTGCAAGATTCTTTGACGAAGGACGAAGCTAGCACTGGAAAAACGCAGCTCTGGGCTGATGGGGCGGAATTTGCGTGTAGCTGGAGAAATCGATGGTGATGAACGGTGGAAATCAAAGCTAGAGGTTGGGGAAAATGATTAGGGACCAAAGGAACCTCATATCCGGAGTTTGGGAGCAAGAGGAAGTGATTTGGGGGTGTAGGGAACTCACTCTAATCGCCAGAAGTCACAGCACGAATGTTCTGGTTCACAAAAAAGAACGAGGGGTCGTGTTGGGTCGGGGTAGATTTTAGATTTATATGGGCCAACACGGCCGTTTTGGTCAACACGATCGTTTTGGTTTTATGCCAACACGGCCGTGTTGGTCAGCACGGCTGTGTTGCCAGGGGCCAAAATCTTCAATCAACCTGTTGGATGCGTCTTTATCAGCACGGCCGTTCCGTTTCAGCACGGCCATTCTGGTCTAGATCCAGCACGGCCGTGCTGATCAGCATGTCCGTGCTACTCTTTTTCAAGTCAAAACTCAAAATTTCATCAAAACTTTTCGAAACTCATCATTTAATCGTCATGAATGATCTTTTCTTGGTGGAATATCCACCACCTTGACTGATTGTGCCTCAATCTTCAGCTTGAACCTGTTCAACCTGTCATTCCATCAAAACTATTAAAAAAAACTATCAAGCACAAGTGTGCGTGTGTGTATTTGTGTAAAACAAAACTAAAGTATCAAAAAGAAGGGTTTGAGAATCTCAAACCACGTGGGTTGCCTCCCACTAGTGCTAAATTTAACGCCTTCAGCCAGGCTTATTGATTGTTGGACTTTTTCACTTTTTCGGAATCTTCAAAAGATCCTTGTAGTAAATCCCTTTATCATCCTCATCCAAGCATTCTTCTTCCTCGGATTCTTCTTCTATAAGCACAACAATATCAAAATTTTGATTGGCCTTGTCCAAGCCAACTTCCACAACAGATTTCAATCTTTGCCCATTGACGGTAAATTCCTTAGCTCCTTCTTTTGCACAAATAATCACTGCCCCGGATGGGTACACCTTCTTGACAAGGTAAGGACCTTCCCATCTAGAACGAAGCTTTCCGGGAAAGAACTTCATTCTTGAATTGTATAGCCATACCCATTTACCGAGCTCAAACTCTTTCTTCTTTATGATCTTGTCATGTAGAAACTTGGTTCTTTCCTTATAGCTCTTTGACATTTCATATGCTTCATGCCGCATTTCTTCTAGCTCACGCAATTGAAACTTTCTTTTCATTTCGGCTTTCTCTTCATCGAAGTCCATCTTCTTCAAGGCCCAAAGTGCCTTGTGTTGAATCTCAACTGGCAAATGGAAACTCTTACCATAGACAAGCTTGAACGGTGTAGTGCCAATCGGGGCTTTGTATGCAGTCCTATATGCCCATAAAGCTTCATTGAGGCGAAGTGACCAATCCTTGCGGTCCGGTCGCACCGTCTTCTCCAAAATGAGCTTTATCTCCCGATTTGCCAACTCAACTTGACCACTCGTTTGAGGGTGGTAAGGAGTAGCTACACGATGGTTCACTCCATGTCTCTTTAGCAGCCCTTCAAAGGTGCGGTGGATGAAATGACTCCCGCCATCACTAATCATAGCCCTTGGAACACCAAAATGGCTAAAGATGTTGGATTTCACAAAATCACACACCACCTTATGATCATTTGTCCTTGTTGCGACAGCCTCAATCCATTTTCATACATAGTCTATGGCGACCAAGATGTAGACATACCCGAAAGAAGGAGGGAAAGGACCCATAAAGTCAATCCCCAAACATCAAACACTTCTACCACAAGAATAGGTGATAGAGGCATCATGTCCCTCTTTGAGATGGTGCCCACTTTCTGGCACTTGAAGCAACCCTTGCAAAAGTCATGAGCATCTTGGAACAATGTCGGCCAGTAGAATCCACATTGAAGAACTTTGGCGGCCGTGTGTTTCCCTCCAAAATGGCCTCCACGCACTCCGGAATGGCACATAGATAAGACTTCTTGCTGCTCCATCTCCGGAATGCACCTCCTAATGAGTTGTTCCGGGAAATACTTAAAGAGGTGAGGGTCATCCCAAATGTAGTTCTTTACCGTAGCACACAATCTCTTGCTTTCCTCTCTTGTCCACATGATCGGTATCCTCCCACTGGCTAGGAAATTCGCTATGTGCTTGTACCATGGCTTTTGGACAGATGAGACTAAGAGGAGTTGTTCATGTGGCATTGTCTCTTTGATTGGACTTGTCATATCAAAAGGTCTATCAAGGCGGGAGAGATGATCTGCAGCACCATTTTCTATTCCTTTCTTATCCACAATTTCTATGTCAAATTCTTGGAGCAACAAAATCCATCGGATCAACCTTGGCTTTGAGTCTTTCTTGGACATGAGATACTTCAACGCAGCATGGTCCGTGTAGATTGTCACTTTGTTTTGCAAGAGATACGGCCGGAACTTGTCAAGAGCGAAGATCACCGCAAGCAACTCCTTCTCGGTAGTCGTATAGTTTTTTTGAGCATCGTCTAATATTTTGCTTGCATAATAGATAGCATGAGGAATTCGGCCAATGCGTTGACTTAGCCCGCCCCCACCGCCATATCAGATGCATCCGTCATGATCTCAAATGGCAGAGAGAAATCCAGGGGCTACATGATAGGAGCAGAGATAAGCCTTTCTTTCAAATGATTGAACGCTTCAACACATTTGTCATCAAACTGAAATTCGACATCTTTCTCAAGTAATCGACAGAGTGGTCTTGAGATTTGGTAAAGTCCTTGATAAAGCGACGGTAGAAACCTGCATGTCCCAAGAAAGATCGAACATGTCTTACGGTGGAAGGAAGGTCGAGTGTAGAAATAAGGCCCACCTTGGCCTTGTCAACTTCAATCCCATCTTTAGAAACTCGGTGTCCCAGAACTATACCCTCAAGTACCATGAAATGGCTCTTTTCCCAAGATTAAACTAAGAGAACTTTCACACATCTTTCCAGAACAGCAGCTAGATGTAGCAAGCACTCATCAAAGGTTTTCCCGAAAACTGAAAAATCATCCATGAAAACTTCAAAGTGACGAATCAAGCATGTCAGCGAAGATTGAGGTTACACATCTCTGGAAAGTGGAAGGGGCATTACACAATCCAAATGGCATTCTCTGGTAGGCAAATGTACCACTTGGACAAGTGAATGTCGTCTTTTCCTGGTCCGCCGGATGCACAACAATCTGAAAATATCCTGAGTATCTGTCAAGAAAATAGTAGAAGCTCTGCCCAGCCAATCTCTCTAAAATCTGATCAAGAAATGGAAGTGGGTAGTGATCCTTCTTTGTCTTTTCATTGAGCTTCCGGTAATCAACACACATTCTCCACTTGGATTGCTCTCTCACCGGCATAAGCTCACCATCGGCATTTTCTGCAACCGTAATCCCACCCTTCTTGGGCACAACTTGGATGGGACTCACCCACGTACTGTCAGAAATGGGATAGATGATCCCTGCATCAAGCAACTTTACAACCTCTTGAGTTACAACATCCTTCAATTTTGGATTTAGCCTTCTTTGCATTTGGCAGGTCGGTCTCGCATCTTCTTCTATGTATATCCGATGCACACAAATAGAGTGGTCAATCCCTCTCAAGTCAGCAATAGACCATCCAATGGCTTGGATGTTCTTCCTCAAGACTTCCATCAAGGCATATTCTTGCTCAGGAGAGAGAATGGAGGAAATGATCACCGGGAGGGTGTCATTTGAGCCAAGGAAAGCGTACTTCAATCCTTCAGGAAGTTTTTCAACTCAAGAACGAGGGGTGCTTCAAGGGAGTTCTTCAATGGTGCAGAAATAGAAGGAAGGTCCTGACTTGCAGCCACTAAGGCTAGCTCACACTCTTCATCATCATTGTTAGGGAACTCAACAATTGGTTCAAGACCTCTACCTTGGGTGGCAGTCTCAATCCACACAGGTAGGAATTCTTCCACAGTCTCATCTAGGCATTCCACCAAATAACAATCTTCTTCGGTGGCCCCTATCACTTCAGTTGTAGTAGAAGACTTGAAGATGTTCAACCTGATCTTCATGTGCATGAATGTAACATACATGGTCCCTGTCCTCACATGGATCATGACATCAGCTGTGGCTAATAAAGGTCTCCCCAAGATGATTGGTACCTTTCTAGCCTCTTTTTCCATATCAAGAATGATAAAATCGGCTGGGAAGAAGGCAGAAGTATCCTCATCAAGACGGACCAACACATCATCCACACGCCCTCTAGGCGTCTTCACAGATCGGTAGGCCAACTGTAGAGTGCAATGGGCTAGCCTCAACTCCCCCATTTGGAGCTCAGCAAACAGATCATACGGCATCAAGTTTACGCTAGACCCTAAGTCAAGAAGAGCCTGGTCTATGTGATGTGCCCCGATGTAGCATGAGATGATGGGAGCACCGGGGTCTTTTCTTTTCTGGGGGGTGGTGTGTTGGAGAATGGAGCTCACTTGCTCAGTGAGCTTGATCTTCTTAGGCGTCCTCCCTGTTGTCTTTCTTTTGAAGGTGCACAATTCTTTAAGGAACTTTGCATAGGATGGAATTTGCTTGACTGCATCTAGAAGAGGTACGTTGATTTTCACTTGCTTGAAGATCTCCAAGATATCTTCTACATGCTTCTTTTTTTTCTTTGCAACAGAAGGCTCCTCGAGTGCATCAGGATAAGGAGGGAGTTGGGACCCCAATCGGTCCAAATCAACAGTATCATCCACTGGTATCACTAGAATCATAGTATCACAGCTCGGTATCATAGTATCACGGCTCGGTATCATAGTATCAATGCTCGGCGTCACGGTATCAACACTGCCTCTTATCACAGTATCATCAATCTGCATCTCAGTATCAACCTACTCTGCCTCAGTGTCATTTCTGCCAATAACTGTACCATGGGGCCTCTCCAAGGTCCTGCCACTCCTCAATGTGGTCACTGCCTTCACATGCTCATGGGTGGTAGGAGAGGGAGCTTGTGGAGGTGGTTGTGGCTGTTGGGGTGGTGGAGGCCTTTGGTGAGGGGAGTTGGGATTTTGAAGAATGAATTGGGGTTGCGGTTGTTGTTGTGGTGGGGGGTGGTATTGTGGAGGTGGTTGTTGGTAGGTGTGAGGTGGAGGTGGAGGTGGAGCATATTGATTATTAAGTAGCGCCTGAGGAGGTTGAGCAGCATAGGGGTTTGGTGGGGCTTGGTAATATGGTGGAACATAAGCACTCAAAGTGTTCCCTAGAAAAACCCCATCATTGTTCGGATTTGGAAGTGGTTCGGAACATAAGCACTCTATCCCCGGCAACGGCGCCAGAAAGCTTGGTGCGCTCCCGCTAGAGGCTTACAACACCAGCCAACTAGGGTGGCCGAGTGCAATCCACAAGGTCAGGAGGCACGGGATGATGGGATCCTTTCTTTCGAAATTTGTATGGTCCCAGATCGAGTCTATCACTAACACTAAAACAATTCACCCGCAAGCGTACGGGGTACTGTTGTAGTATAGATCAAAGGCAAGATGCGGGGTCGAACCATGGAGATAGAGGGGGCGCTAGAGTTAGATGATGTATGCTATGTTCCTTTTGCGGAGATTAAGGTTTTTAGGGTTTTAAGGTTGGTTGGTTGTTGATTAAGCTAAGTGAGCAAGTAGGAAATGCAATATGAAACTAAGTTATTGAAAGGCTAAGTCAGCAATCTAAGTCAACAAGCTATCTAAACAAGAGCAAGAACAAACTACACTAGACTAAGCAAGCAACTAGAAATTGAGAGCCTAAGTTAACCACTAATCAAGATCAAAGACCTAAGTTAACACTTAGCTAACAAAACTAGGCAATTAACTAAGTTAACTAAAGCAATTGAACTATACTAGCATTAACAAGCAAACATAGCAATTAAGGTTTTAAGCAATTAGATGAAGGAGGTGGGCCATTTGGGAATGTGACCTTGACATTAATTGGGGGATGTCACCATAATAAGCAATTAACATATTCCATTCTAGACTACCAAACCAAACAACAAGGTGGGTGCTATGAGGATGTACCCTATGCTACTAGTTGGAGAACTAGGGCTAGGTGTAATTCTCATAGGACTTACCAAGTCTAGGTCTCTAGGATAAGTGGTATTAGTCAATTGAGGACCAAGGTTAAGGATGGGAGTAGAGATTAGGATATTTGACCTCATGCCACTAGCCACCTCAGCCTTTAGGAAATCCTAGGCAATTGCACTAATCACACTTATACTAGTCACTTAGAACTCACATTTGCATGTAGGAAGAAGGTGATTATGTAGGAAGATAGGGGGCTAGCTAGGGATCCGAATTAAGGACCTAGGAGACAATCCTATGATAGCTACATAGAAACCAAAACATCCTAGAGGCAAATGTCTTCAAACACCACAAGGCAAGCAATTAATGTAATTAAACAACAATCACATGCACAAGCAATGGGAAATGAGATACAAGCAAAGGCAATCATCATAGAAGTGAAATATGTTCATTACAAATTATATTCCCCCAACATGGTATCAAAGTCACATTTTTGCCCCAAACAACCCACCCAAGGGGGCTTAGCTATACATGATCAAAACAGAAACAAAGGAGAAGGGAAAGAGAGTAGGAAACGCCATGGATGCTTGATGAAGCTTGACTTCTTCACCTCCTTGCTGCCAGCCACGATCCTCCTCCTCCAATTGTGCCCAAGAGCATGGAAATGGTGGAATGGATGGATAGAAACCTAGAGAAACTAGGTTTCTATGGTGGAAATGAGTGGAAAGTGGGTGGAAATGGGATTAAATGCAAGGAAAGTAGGTGGATGAGAGTAATGGAGGCAAGGGAGCAGTTGGGGGCGGCTAGGAGGTGCTCTCCATCGAGCCCTAGAAGCAACTAGTGCTTATATAGGAGCTAGGGTTAAGTGGGGGTATAATAGGAAAAGCAGTGAAAAAAAGTTAGGTTTTGGGGTGGTAGCACGGCCATGCTGGGCAGCACGGCCGTGGTGGGTAGGAGTGGGCACGGCCGTGGTGGAGGAGAATGGACGTGTTGGCTAAGTGTTAAATCAACAGGTTGATGGGTGAAAATGAAGGCTGGTAGCTCGGCCGTGCTGGACAGAACGGCCGTATTGGGGACTAGGTAGAACGGTCGTGCTGGGTAGCACGTCCATGGTGGCGGAGTTGTGAGGAGGTTGTTCTGAGCAACACGCCCATTCCATATTCATCTAGCATGGCCGTGCTGGTCAGCACGAGCGTGGTGTGGTCTTCGTAGAACGGCCGTGCTGGGCAACACGGCCGTGGTGGCTGACTTGCTTGAACTTCAATAATTTGTCAATCAACCTGTAATTTTGCTCAATTGCCAGCACGGCCATTCCATGGCACCACGGCCGTGTTGAGGTCTTCTAACGCTAGCATGGCTTCAAACTTCATAATTCTTGGATGTCTTTTCTTGGAGACAATTCTTGGCCATTGGAGGTAGGTTGAGGGGGACTTTGGGGTCTTCTTTGGGTCCCTCCATGAGTGGGGAAACCCTAGAATTCCTTCTTTCTCTCTCTTCCATCTAGGCATGGTCCAAGTACCTAAAAAATAGTGCAAAGAACATCCATAAGCATATTTGCAATGATAACCAAATTGGGGAGAATAACATGTAATTCTAATGCATTTGAATGTGATAAAAGTACAAAATGACACAAGATACAACCCTAGAATAGGGTTGGATCACTCTCCATAGAGGTAACGTCTCTAGATCTTCAAGGCATGGACTACTGTAGCTAGTTCTAGATCGTGTGTCAGATAATTCTCCTCGTGTTTCTTAAGCTATCGAGAAGGAAAAGAAATCACGTGTTTATCCTACATTAACACACATCCTAGTCCATTCTTAGAGGCATCACAGAAAACTATATACCCTTTCCCTTGCTCAGGTAGCACTAGCACAGGTGCACTTGTCAACCTTTCCTTCAGCAACTGAAATGATTGTTGACACTTGTCATTCCAGGCAAAAGGAACATCCTTCCTAGTCAACTTAGTCAAGGGTAAAGCTATAGAACTGAAGTTCTTAATGAACCTCCTATAGTAACCTACCAACCCTAAGAAATTGTGAATCTCCGTCGGTGTCTTCGGTTGCTCCCATTACAGGACATATTCTACCTTTTTAGGGTCAACACGAATGCTTGAAGCAGATATTATGTGTCTAAGAAAGGAAACTTCTGGTAACCATAACTCACACTTGCTAAACTTAGCATATAACTTATGCTCTCTTAGCAGAGTTAGAGCCTGATGAAGATGCTACTCATGCTGTTGAGCATCTCTACTGTAGATCAGAATGTCATCTATGAAGACAACAACACACTGATCAAGAAAAGGTCAAAAGATTCTATTCATGAGTTCCATAAATGCAGCTGGTGCATTAGTTAGTCCAAATGAAATAACTGTGAACTCATAGTGGTCATACCTTGTCCTAAAGGCAGACTAAGGCATGTCACCCTCCTTAATATGCAACTGATGGTATCCCGACCTCATATCTATCTTTGAGAAGACAGTTGCACCATGCAACTGATCAAAGAGATCATCAATCCTAGGAAAAGGATACTTATTCTTTATAGTTACTTTATTTAATTGTCAGTAATCAATGCACAACCGCATTGATCCATCCTTCTTTTTAACAAAGAGGACCGGAGCACCCCAGGGTGAAGTGCTTGGTCGGATAAAACCCTTCTCAAGCAACTCTCGCAGTTGTTTCTTGAGTTCTTTCATCTTAGAAGGCGCCATCCTATACGGTGTTTGTGCTATTGGTTGCATGCCCAGGATTAGATTAATATCAAAATCAATCTCTCGGGGTGGAGGTACACCTGGAAGTTCTTTAGGACATACATCTTCAAAGTCCCTGACTATAGGAACTTCAACAGGATTAGAACTCTCCATGGTGGTATCTACCACATGGGCCAAGAATGCATAACATCCTTACCTCAACAGCTTCTCAGCTACCATAGCTGACACAAGATAGGTTGGAAGAATCTTTCTATCTCCTTGAAAGATTCATGTGTCACTATCATCTATGAATACAACTTGCTTGGACTCACAATCCAAGACAACCTTATACCTTTCTAAGGTATCCATCTAATGGATTATATCGAACCCATGCATCTCAAGTGGTATAAGATCCACTTGAATGTGATTCTCAGAAAAGAAAAGGATGCAGGGAGAACACACCTCCCGCAACACACCAGATCCCATCAAAGGAGTCTCCAACTTCAAACTCTCTGCCCTATGACCAATTGTCATATTGCAGTCAAGAATCACTCTTCGAGTGATAGAGGAATGTGTAGCACCTGGATCAGTTAAAACAGATACGATGTAGGATGTAGACATATCAGAATAAAACAGTTTCATCTGACTTGTCACAACCTGAGGGTTGATCACTACATCCGGTGGATTCATCGCATAGAATCTCATCGTTGCTTGTGGTTGATTTGGTGCTTGATGACTGGGTGTCGATGATCCAACTTGGGATGCTTGTCCACGTCCTTTAGCGCCACCTAGAAACTATCTCCTTTGAGAACTTTCTGACTTTGCCTTTGAGGTTGAGTTACACTTGCCTCTCTGGCTCTACAATCCTTCATCAAGTGCCCCATCTTTCCACATATGAAACAACTTTTGATCCCCTGCTATGGTCTGGATGGTCCTATAACCGACACAGATGCTGAGCTGTGAGCTCCTTCTAGTGGTAAACTTCTTCCTCTACCCCTATTTGACGTCCACTACGTCTGGGTACTGAATCTAGGTGGTGGTGTAGGAACGGAAAACCTCAGTTTCTTGAAAACTTTGGATGAGGATCCTTGGAACTGGGGGTACATCTTCTTGTTCTTGGTCTGTCGCTTCTCCATCACAGACCTCTCTATCCTTCTAACAGACTCCACAAAAGTAGCAAATCTTTCCTTGTTCTCCAGAGCAGACACAGGGGTGGGCATTCTATCAGTCATATGTGTCATGGCAGCCATAAACTGCCCAAACATGGCTTCGAAGGTTGGGTTCCCCATGTCGGCTTGATTGAACTAGGGTGGTTCAGGTACATGTTCCTCCCTTCCTTGGTCTCTTGCACCTCCTCCGGATACAGCAACACTACTTTCTGTAACATGTTCATCATGTGATCCAAACATCTTTAGTTTCCTCTTCTCCTCCTATATGAGCAGAAGACACTATCAGATAGATTGGAAGACATTAGAACAGACTCAACAACCTTCGTCCTATGTTTCTGTAGACTCAGCGAACCTAGAGCTCTGATACCACTAAATTGTGATGTTTGTTGCCAAACATCGATTAAGATTAATGTGGAAGCGATCGTTAGCAGCACAATTACTGAAAATCACTAAAAATTAAAACTTTTGCAATGAGATCCACAAACTGTAGAACTATTTCATAAAGAAACAAGGTAAGATATTTACATTCTGATTCATCAGCACATCTCTGTATCAACTCATCTCGAGAGTCATAACATTATCTGCCCTATTAAACTGTACATGAGCACTATACAAAAATCTCGAGGCATTAAGCCAAAAATCTTAGATCTATACCAAACCATCTACTGAATCCTAGGACCTGAGAGTACAGAGCTGACACATAGGACTATCTATATACAAAACCTAACAAATAGTGTCTCCACCTGAAGATCATTGTTGTCCTTGCTGGTGCTGCTACTGCTAACCCACTGAAGGGTTTCTTCTTCCTCGGCGTCTACCTAAAAATTTTGAATCCCACGGGGGTGAGACAATTGAAAATTGTTCCAGTGAGAGATATAACTCTTCGCCAGAAGCATTGTTATTGCAGATAATAGAATAACACTGGGAAGTAGAATTATAAGTATTCAACAGTAGGTAAATCATTAATTAAGTTAAGTAGAGAAGTATTCTCTATGCAATCATTTCAATTATAACTTGAATAAGCAGCAAGCCATTCATTTAATAAGGAATATGAAGAACATGTATATCATTTATCTATCTAGGACATAATAAACAATGTATCATCAATCATTGTTTCTCATAGTTCAACCCTAAGCAAATATGCTACACATCTGATTAAATTTTTTAAACATACTTATGCCATGAGGAGATGAGGTATACCGCTCATACTCCAACCGACCATTGTGAAATCAAAATCGGTACCATACATAGGTCATCAAAAGAGCCGGATTCCAATGACCTCATCTTCCTTAGTCAATGTAAGGAACAACATGCAGGACATCTCGTGTCTCTACCAAAATAGCTTTCCAGGGTATACTGGAAACTACGCTATTAGAGTTACAGTGGAATGTTGTACTCTCTTCGCAATCGAGCGATTTCTTGTTTATCTCACATCAATGCGACATTAACATCATCATTGGGAGATTAGTGATACATCATCCCGACATATACATATAATGAAGGATTGAGAGGTTTAATGTTTATCTCACATCAATTCCTCCATTAGGGCATAAGGATATTCGTGCCCATTACCCCCACACACTCAAAAGTATGCTCTCTAGGAGTTCCCTTAGGAAAACCTATTTCACCATCATCTAACTGCTGACGATGATGGATCTATGATCAGGGCTCTACATGATATCATTTCACTTCATTAATTAAGTACATTACAACATTATTTTAGCATCAGGCATGTTTTCAAGCATAAACCATTATAACAATTTCTATAAAGAATGAGTACTATTTCTATCAAGTTCATTTCACATCTTTATTAACATTGGGATCTCAATCCCTTATCATCTCATCATCATGATTCAAGAATATGGGTGTTCAAACCCTTAGGTCATCAAAATACTTGTTACCACTTTGACAGGTAACATAATGCCATCAATTCATGTAACAGTGTAAACATGATAATTGCAATGCAGGTATTTCACATGGCTCTTACAACCTTTCAATCTCTTTTGTTACCTTTTACTAGGCAACATAGCATATCTTTGCTTACAACGCTCATAAAGTACTTTCAATAAACAAAGCATCATAGGTCTTACCTGGCTATGCTCAATATTTCATAAAACATGCATGATTAGTACAAATGATAACAGATACATCTATTTCATATCAGCATAATACAAAACAATAATAACATCACTATTCAAGGGTTGCACCACTATGCCCTTACCAGGGTTAGGGTTTCCCTTTTCAATTCAATTAGGGTTAATCATCCCCTTAGCTCAATTAGGATCAGTGACTCATCCTTTCATTATCCAACCTTAGAGCTTTATGAGATAAAGCATAACCCAGAATTAGGGTTTCACACTTTCATTTACCTTATTTGGAATTAGGGTTTCCTATTCACATTGCATCACCCTTGATTAGGGTTTATAACCAACAATCCATAATTAGAATTTACTATTCACATTACATCACCCTAGATTAGGGTTTACTATTCACATCACATCACCCTAGGTTAGGGTTTACTATTCATCTCACATCACCCTAGATTAGGGTTTACTATTCACCCCAAGTAGGAGTGATCATCAAAGTACCTTGAATTAAGGTTTATCATGTCATTATTATAAATTAAAATCATACCATCATCATATATTAGGATTTCATCTATTAATGCCCTCAATTAGGGTTATGATTCATTACCCATCATAATTAGGGTTTCATGATCTCACTATGAAGGATCATACCCTAATTAGACATCCATCCATAATGAGAGTCCATTACATAATTAACATTCATGTAGGGAAACCTCTCTCTCATCTTCTATAAGATGATGTTTGCTTCAAAATTTATTAGACTAAGTCAACTCAACCTTGAAGAAGAATTGACATCATGGATTATGTCATCGTCACCATGATCATTAAGGCTTAATTATTCAAAGGGTACTAATCACCTTACCCCATTAAGATGTAATTACTATAATCATCTTTGATTACATCATGTATTAATCAACTAATCACTTTGTCCTTTAACCACTTTAAGTACCCATGCAGTTTTGGTTAGTTATCCACCAAACGGTCTTGGCCACATAGACCCCAAACGGTCTTGACCAAATCAGACCTCAAACGATCTTGCAAAATAAACCTCCAAATGGTCTAAGACCATTTAGACCTCCAAACGGTCTTGAACAAACCACTGAAACCGTTTTCTAAAGTTGGGGTTGAAACCGTTTAGCAAAGTAGGTGGTGAAGACTATTTGCCCAAAGTTGACTTTTGAGACCGTTTGCTAAAGTAACATTTGAAAACACATGAACTCAAACGGTTTGGGATCGTTTCGACCCAAACAGTCTTGAGACCGTTTGGTCCCAAACGGTCTTGAGACCATTTGGTCCAAACCTCCTCAAATCCGCATGGACCAAATATGGTCTCAACCAATCAAATTGAATTAGGGTTTCCAATGTTGATTCCTCCAATCATTGAATTCATGCAACCAATCATCAATTGGACCTCTCATCATACTTTAATTAAGTTAAATAGGTCAACCTTCAACTAATTTGACCCTCAATTGACCCTCAACTGGTCATCAATTAGGGTTTGAATCAATTGGATTAGGGTTTAGAAAATTTAATCCTTCAACATTAATCAATGTGAGATTAGTTACTTTGAAACCATTGAACCATCATCCAAATTGGACATAACCTGACCCCAAACGGTCTTGAGTTCATTTGGATGACCTCCAAATGGTCTTGAGACCATTTTCCCAGGTCAACATCAAAATCCAAGTCAACCAATTAGGGTTTGGGCCATTGGATTGTTCACCAAATCAGTAATTGATTATACTTCAACTTAGTACCTTTAGATCTTCAAACACCTAACCATAGTCAACCCTAAACCTCCAAACGGTCTTGGGTGACCCCCAAATGGTCTTAGGATCGTTTGGATGACCTCCAAATGGTCTCAAGACCATTTTCTCATCACATCATCATTAACCATGTTATTCAATTAAGGTTTGGATCCTAGGATTGGTCACCAAAACAACAATTAATTATACTTCAACTTAATATCTTGGGACCTTAAATTTCTCAACCATACCTAACCCTAGACCTCCAAATGGTCTTGGGTGATCACCAAATGGTCTTGAGACCGTTTGGGTGATCCCCAAATGGTTTTGAAACCGTTTGGGTCAA
This sequence comes from Alisma plantago-aquatica, assembly GCA_963693085.1. Taxonomy (NCBI): domain Eukaryota; kingdom Viridiplantae; phylum Streptophyta; class Magnoliopsida; order Alismatales; family Alismataceae; genus Alisma; species Alisma plantago-aquatica. Next base: position 716,892,550 of record OY856409.1, on the reverse strand, counting down.
TCAACCCAAGTTTCAAACTTAACCACTTATGAAATCAGCACTTAACCCGATTAGGGTTTAGGTGATTGATTGACCTTCAACTAGTGAACCAATTGGAGTTAATCAATAATAATTGATGGGTCATTAACCTACATTATTTTCAACAGTTCTCCAAACGGTCAACCCTTGGTCAATGCCACCAAACGGTTTGAAACCGTTTGAGCAACAAAAAGGAAACGGTTTGGTAAAGTAGTTCTTTGGATAATCATCTAGGATGATGTCATCATCATCCTCCTTCGTTCAACCAAAAACTTTTGTTGTTCTTCATGTGAGTTTAAGCAAGAACCGAAAAGAGTATCAGAAGAAGAAAAGTAACCAACGATTCTTATAGAAAAGTGTGTAATACTAATGCTTAAGGGTTTGAGTTATAAAACCCGCCTCTAGAACTGATCCCAAGCTCCAAGCTCAATGGCTTTAATGGTGGATGGAGTTCCATAAACTGTCCAAGGTTCCTCCTTGAGCCTTTGGATGTGCAAGCTAGCTAGAATTGGAAATTGGGTGAAGAAAACCATTAATCAAGCATTGCTTTAGGGTTTCCACCATGAATCCGAGGTAGAAGATGATCAAAACCTTACCAACAGGTTGTGTTCGTCCTTCCCCTTCTCCTGAGCTCGTCCTTGGTCGGCCAAAGCAAAGTGATAAAAGAAAAACTAAGGAAACAAGCCTTGGGTGTTATTGGAAAAGATGAGTATAAAGGATATGTATATGGGTTTTCAAGGAAAGAGGAAAAAGATTTGTTTTCTTTAATTCCAAAATAATTTCCACCATACTCCCCTCCATTTCTTGGCCATGAAGACATCTTCTTTATCTTGCAAAACCTTTCCATTATCAAAATATTAATGGAAAAGGAATTAAGCACCTTAAGGAGTTTTATATTAATATCCAACCTTAGTGGGTATTACTTTTTATTATGATATTGTGAGTGGCTTCCACTCAACCATGATCTTTTTGTGCTCAAGCAAATCACAAGCTCGTCCAACTTATTTCAAACACATGCTTCCACTGTTGGTTTAAGGGCTCCTCAATTAATTTATTTCTTTTTGCATTAATTAAATTAAAGCTTCATTATCCTTAAATCTTGGTTATTTTTATGTCAAGATTCTCTCTCCTCCAAGAAAATTTGAATGAGGTGACCCTCTCATTTTCTTTTCTCTAATTGATGCCAAGAAACATTAGAGACCCTCTAGAGGTGATATTTTGCATATTGAACCCTAGGTTTTGGGTAATTTGCACATTACACCAAAACTAGGTTTTAATGCACAAGGATTGCTCTACAAGCTTTATCTTGAAGCCCAAGCTTGTGGAAACCATACCACTATATCATATTCTTTCTTATGATGTCTCAACATTAGAGGAACATCTTATCATGTGGAATTTGCAAGTTAACCCCTCAACTTGGGTAATTTGCACTTTAGTCCAATATTAACAAAACAATGTTTCAACATTATTAAAAAAGGACTGAAATTGAAATATAAGTTCCTCAAAAGCCTTAATTACTTTTCAAAAGATAAGATCAAGCATCTAGTCAACTTTATTAGGCAAAACACATAGGGTTAGTACATAACCCAGGTCAGGGATGTTACAAATTATCCACCCCTTACAAGGATTTTGTCCCCAAAATCATTAACAAAACATTTTAAGAGAAAAGAGTAGGGTATTTCCTCCTCATCTCTTCTTCTAGTTCCCACGTAGCTTCTTCAATGCCATGGTGATTCCAGAGGACTTTTACAAGACTTATATCTTTCTTTTTCAGCTTTTTAATTCTTCTGTCAAGGATCAACATAGGTCCTTCAACATAAGATATCTTCGTTCAATTCTACTTCCATAGGCTGCAGAACTGATTCTGTGTCAGGATGACATTTCCTTAACATGGAAATGTGGAACACTAGGTGTAACTTTTATAGCTCGGCTGGTAACTCCAGCTTATAATCTACCTTTCTAATCCGTTCAATGATTGGATAAGGCCCCATAAATCTAGGAGCTAACTTTCCTTTCCTTCCAAATCTAAGAACTCCCTTCCAAGGTGAAACCTTGAGGTACACCCTGTCTCCAACCTGGAATTCTAAAGGTCTATGACGCTTATCAACGTAAGATTTCTCCCTATCATGTGTAGTCTTTAATTGTTGTTTTATTATTTTAATCTTCTCAGTAGTCTGTTGCACAAGATCAGGACCCAAAAGTTGATACTCACCAGTTTCATACCAAGATAGGGGAGATCTACAACATCTACCATACAAAGCTTCATAAGGTGCCATTTCAATACTGTGTTGATAGCTATTATTGTAGGCAAACTCTATCAAGCTTAGATGTAGATCCCAACTTCCTGTAAACTAGAGGACACATGCCCTAAGCAAATCCTCCAAGGTCTGTATAGTCCTTTCTGATTGTCCATCTGTCTGAGGATGAAAGGCTGTACTAAACCTTAACTGTGTGCCTAAAGCTTTATGAAGTCGCTCCCAAAAATGACTAGTAAACTGAGGACCTCTGTCAGAAACAATGGTAACTGGGACCCCTTGCAACCACACTATCTCACCTACATATAACTGTGCCAGTTTCTCTGTAGAATAGGTTGTTTTGATAGGTAAGAAATGTGTTGTCTTTGTCAACCTATCAACTATTACCCAAATGGAATCATGGCCTTTGGCTGTTCTGGGTAAACCAACCATAAAATCCATGGTTACATTATCCCACTTCCACTGTGGTATGGGTAAAGGCTGCATTATTCCTGCAGGCTTCTGGTGTTCAGCTTTAACCTACTAACACATTGGACACCGCATAACAAACTCAGAAACGTCTTTCTTTAATCCAGGCCACCAATACATATCTTTCAAGTTATGATACATCTTGGTGCTTCCTGGATGCATAACATACATTGAAGAATGAGCTTCTTCCAGGACTAACTTCCTTAAATTATCGACATCAGGCACTATCATCCTACCATGATAACAGGATACTTGGTCATCTGAGTCATGGAAACCTTCTCATTTCTCGCTACCATACTCTGACCTAATATGTTGAACTACAACATCAGCTTACTGTGCTTCCTTAATCTGCTGTCTCAGAGTAGGTTTTATGTGCATCTCAGCTAACAACTCAGATAACAACGATACCTTAAGCTGTAAATTATCCTGCCTTAAAGAGATAAGCATATCCCTCCTAGTGCATGCCAAAGAATTCAGTTGTGCTTTATCTAGGGCTGGTGTTGCTGATTTCCTACTCAAAGCATCAACAACTACATTAGCCTTCCCTGGATGATAATCAATTGTACAATCGTAGTCCATGATTAACTCCATCCAGCGGTGTTGCCTCATGTTAAGCTCATGCTGAGAAAAGATGTACTTTAGATTCTTATGGTCTGTGAAAATCTGGAATGTCTCTCGATAGAGGTAATGTCTCCAGATCTTCAAGGCATGGACTACTGCAGCTAGTTCTAGTTCGTGTGTTGGATGATTCTCCTCGTGTTTCTTAAGCTGCCGAGAAGCAAAAGAAATCACTTGTTTATCCTGCATTAACACACATCCTAGTCCATTCTTAGAGGCATCACAGAAAACTATATACCCTTTCCCTTGCTCAGGTAGCACTAGCACAGGTGCACTTGTCAACCTTTCCTTCAGTAACTGAAATGATTGTTGACACTTGTCATTCCAGGCAAAAGGAACATCCTTCTTGGTCAACTTAGTCAAGGGTAAAGCTATAGAACTGAAGTTCTTAATGAACCTCCTATAGTAGCCTGCCAACCCTAAGAAACTGTGAATCTCCGTCGGTGTCTTTGTTTGCTCCCATTACAGGACAGATTCTACCTTTTTAGGGTCAACACGAATACCTAAAGCAAATATTACGTGTCCAAGAAAGGAAACTTCTGGTAACCAAAACTCACACTTTCTAAACTTAGCATATAACTTATGCTTTCTTAGTAGAGTTAGATCTTGACGAAGATGCTTCTCATGTTGTTGAGCATCGCTACTGTAGATCAGGATGTCATCTATGAAGACAACAACACACTGATCAAGAAAAGGTCGAAAGATTATATTCATGAGTTCCATAAATGCAGCTGGTGCATTAGTTAGTCCAAACGACATAACTGTGAACTCATAGTGGCCATACCTTGTCCTAAAGGTAGACTTAGGTATGTCACCCTCCTTAATACGCAGCTGATGGTATCCTGACCTCAGATCTATCTTTGAGAAGATAGTTGCACCACACAACTGATCAAAGAGATCATCAATCCTAGGCAAAGGATACTTATTCTTTATAGTTACTTTATTTAATTGTCGGTAATCAATGCACAACCTCATTGATCCATTCTTCTTTTTAACAAAGAGGACCGGAGCACCCCAGGGTGAAGTGCTTGGTCGGATAAAACCCTTCTCAAGCAACTCTTGCAGTTGTTTCTTAAGTTCTGCCATCTCAGCAGGCACCATCCTATATGGTGTTTGTGCTATTGGTTGCGTGCCCGGGAATAGATTAATCTCAAAATTAATCTCTCGGGGCAGAGGTACACCTGGAAGTTCTTTAGGAAATACATCTTCAAATTCCCTAAATACAGGAACTTCAGCAGGATTAGAACTCTCCATGGTGGTATCTACCACATGGGCCAAGAATGCATAACATCCTTGCCTCAATATCTTCTCATCTACCATAGCTAACACAAGATAGGTTGGAAGAATCTTTCTATCTCCTTGAAAGATCTATGTGTCACTATCATCTGTGAACACAGCTTGCTTGGACTCACAATCCAAGAAAACCTTATACCTTTCTAAGGTATCCATCCCAAGGATTATATCGAACCCATGCATCTCAAGTGGTATAAGATCCACTTGAATGCGATGCTTAGAAAAGAAAAGGATGCAGGGAGAACACACCTCCCGCAACACAGCAGATCCCATCAAAAAAGTCTCCAACTTCAAACTCTCTTCCCTATGACCAATTGTCATATTGCAGTCAAGAATCACTCTTCGAGTGATAAAGGAATGTGTAGCACCCAGATCAATTAAAACATATACAATGTAGGATGTAGACATATCAGAATAAAACAGTTTCATCTGACCTATCACAACCCGAGGGTTGATCACAACATCAGGTGGATTCATCACATAGAATATCGTCGTTGCTTGTGGTTGATTCGGTGCTCGATGACTGGGTGTCGATGATCCAGCTTGGGACGCTTGTCCACATCCTTTAGCACCACCTGGAAACTGTCTCCTTTGAGAACCTTGTTGACTTTGCCTTTGAGGTTAAGTTACACTTGCCTCTCTAGCTCTACAATCCTTCATCAGGTGCCCCATCTTTCCATATATGAAATAGCTTTTGATCCCCTGCTGTGGTCTGGATGGTCCTGTAACCAACACAGATGCTGAGCTGCGAGCTCCTTCTGGTGGTAAACTTCTTCCTCTACCCCTATTTGACGTCCATTGCATTTGGGTACTGAATCTAGGTGGTGGTGTAAGAACGGAAAACCTCAGTTTCTTGAAACCTTTGGATGAGGATCCTTGGAACTGGGGGTACATCTTCTTGTTCTTGGTCTATCGCTTCTCCATCACAAACCTCTCTATCCTTTTGATAGACTCCACAAAAGTAGCAAATCTTTCCCTGTTCTCTAGAGCAGACACTGGGGTGGTCAATTCAACGTTTAATCCTTTCTCAAAATGCTGAATCCACTCTTCATCTGTGGTTGCCATATGCAGACAAAACCACAAAATCTCCATGAACTTAGCCTCGTACTAGCTAATGTTCGTTGGTCCTTGCCTTAATCTCTCAAACTGAGAGATTTTCTCATCCAAGAACGTCTTAGGAAAGTATCTGTTAACAAATTCCCGTCAAAATACTTCCCATTCGATCTCCACACCTGGCCTTTACCCCTCCTCTATGGTCCACCAGTGACCAGCACTCCCCTTAAGAAGATACACATCATGTCTAACCTTCTTAGCTTCTGGAATGTTCAGGATTCTAAAGACCTTCTCTAACTTAGTTAGCCACATGTCAGCATCGGCTGGGTCAGCTATCCCAGCATATTCCGTGGCTCCAACCCGGCATAGTCGTTCAAACGTCTTGCCGGCTCCTTGTCCTTCTTGATGGGTAGGTGCCCTAGGTGCAGGTATGGACATTCTATCAGTCATATGTGTCATGGCAGCCATAAACTTCCCAAACATGGCTTGGAAGGTTGGGTTCCCCATGTCAGCTTGATTGAACTGGGGTGGTTTAGGCACAGGTTCCTCCCTTCCTTGATCTCTTGCACCTCCTCTGGGTGTAGCAACACTACTTTTTGCAACATGTTCATCATGTGATCCAAACATCTTTAGTTTCATCTTCTCCTCCTATATGAGAAGAAGATACTATCAGATAGACTGGAATACATTAGAACAGACTCAACAACCTTAGTCCTATGTCTCTGTAGACTCAGCAAACCTGGAGCTCTGATACCACTAAATTGTGACGTATGTTGCCCAACATTGATTAACATTAATGCGGAAGCGATCGTTAGCAGCGGAATTACTAAAAATCACTAAAAATTAAAACTTTTACAATGAGATCCACAAACTGTAGAACTCTTTCATAAAGAAACAAGGAAAGATATTTACATTCTGATTCATCAACACATCTCCGTATCAACTCATCTCGAGAGTCATAACATTATCTGCCATGTTAAACTGTACATGAGCAGTATACAAAAATCTTGAGGCATTAAGACAAAAATCTCATATCTATACCAAACCATCTACGGACTCCTAGGACCTGAGAGTACAGAGATGACACATAGGACTCTCTATATACATAACCTAACAGACAGTGTCTCCACCTGAAGATCACTGTTGTCCTTACTGGTGTTGCTGTTGCTGCTCACCCACTGAAGGGTTTCTTCTTCCTCGGCGTCTACCTAAAAATTTGAATCCCACAGGGGTGAGACAATTGAAAATTGTCCCAGCGAGAGATATAACTCTTTCCCAGAAGCATTGTTATTGCAGATAATAGAATAACACTAGGCAGTAGAATTATAAATATTCAACAGCAGGCAAATCATTAATTAAGTTAAGTAGAGAAGTATTCTCTATGCAATCATTTCAATTATAACTTGAATAAGCAGCAAGTCATTATTTAATAAGGAATAGGAAGAACATGTATATCATTTATCCATCTAGGACATAATAAACAATGTATCATCAATCATTGTTTCTCGTAGTTCAACCCTAAGAAAATATGCTACACGTCTGTTTACATTTTTCAAACATACTTATGCCCTGAGGAGATGAGGTATACCGCTCATACTCCAACCGACCATTGCGAAATCGAAATCGGTACCATACATAGGTCATTAGAAGAGCCGGATTCCTATGACCTCATCTTCCTCAGTCAGTGTATGGAACAACATGTAGGACATCTCGTGTCTCTACCAAAATACCTTTCTAGGGTATACTGGCAACTTCGCTATTAGAGTTACAGTGGCATGTTGTACTCTCTTCGCAATCGAGCAATTTCTTGTTTATCTCACATCAATGCGGCATTAACATCATCATCGGGAGATTAGTGATACATCATCCCGACATATACATATAATGAAGGATTGAGAGGTTTAATGTTTATCTCAAATCAATTCCTCCATTAGGGCGTAAGGATATTCGCACCCATTACCCCCACATACTCAAAAGTATGCTCTCCAGGAGTTCCCTTAGGAAAACATATTTCACCATCATCTAACTGCTGATGATGATGGATCTATGGTCAGGGATCTACATGATATCATTTCACTTGATTAATTAAGTACATTACAACATTATTTTAGCATCAGGCATGTTTTCAAGCATAAACCATTATAACAATTGCTATAAAGAATGAGTACTATTTCTATCAAGTTCATTTCACAGCTTTATTAACATTGGGATCTCAATCCCTTATCATCTCATCATCATGATTCAAGAATATGGGTGTTCAAACCCTTAGATCATCAAAATACTTGTTACCACTTTGATAGGTAACATAATTCCATCAAGTCATGTAACAGTGTAAACATGATAATTGTAATGCAGGTATTTCACATGGCTCTTTCAGCCTTTCAATCTCTTTTGTTACCTTTTACTAGGAAACATAGCATATATTTGCTTACAAAGCTCATAAAGTACTTTCAATAAACAAAGCATCATAGCTCTTACCTGGCTATGCTCAATATTTCATAAAACCTACATGATTAGTACAAATGATAACAGATACATTTATTTCATATCAGCATAATACAAAACAATAATAACATCACTATTCAAGGGTTGCACCACTATGCCCTTACCAGGGTTAGGCTTTCCCTTTTCAATTCAATTAGGGTTAATCATCCCCTTAGCTCAATTAGGATTAGTGACTCATCCTTTCATTATCCAACCTTAGAGCTTTATGCTATAAAGCATAACCCAGAATTAGGGTTTCACACTTTCATTTACCTTATTTGGAATTAGGGTTTCCTATTCACATTGCATCACCCTTGATTAGGGTTTATAACAACAATCCATAATTAGAATTTACTATTCACATTACATCACCCTAGATTAGGGTTTACTATTCACATCACATCACCCTAGGTTCGGGTTTACTATTCATCTCACATCACCCTAGATTAGGGTTTACTATTCACCCCAAGTAGGAGTGATCATCAAAGTACCTTGAATTAAGGTTTATCATGTCATTATTATGAATTAAAATCATACCATCATCATATATTAGGATTTCATCTATTAATGCCCTCAATTAGGGTTATGATTCATTAACCATCATAATTAGGGTTTCATGATCTCACTATGAAGGATCATACCCTAGTTAGACATCCATCCATAATGAGAGTCCATTACATAATTAACATTCATGTAGGGAATTTTCTCTCTCATCTTCTATAAGATGATGTTTCTTCAAAATTTATTAGACTAAGTCAACTCAACCTTGAAGAAGAATTGACATCATGGATTATGTCATCATCACCATGATCATTAAGGCTTAATTATTCAAAGGGTACTAATCACCTTACCCCATTAAGATGTAATTACTATAATCATCTTTGATTACATCATGTATTAATCAAGTAATCACTTTGTCCTTTAACCACTGTAAGTACCCATGCGGTTTTGGTTAGTTATCCACCAAACGGTCTTGGCCACATAGACCCCAAACGATCTTGACCAAATCAGACCTCAAACGGTCTTGCATAATAAACCTCCAAACGGTCTTGAACAAGCCACTGAAACCGTTTGCTAAAGTTAGGGTTGAAACTGTTTAGCAAAGTAGGTGGTGAAGACCGTTTGCCCAAAGTTGACTTTTGAGACTGTTTGCTAAAGTAACATTTGAAAACACATGAACTCAAACGGTTTGGGATCGTTTGGACTCAAACGTTCTTGAGACCTTTGGTCCAAACCTCCTCAAAACCGCATGGACCAAATATGGTCTCAACCAATCAAATTGAATTAGGGTTTCCAATGTTGATTCCTTCAATCATTGAATTCATGCAACCAATCATCAATTGGACCTATCATCATGCTTTAATTAAGTTAAATAGGTCAACCTTCAACTAATTTGACCCTCAATTGGTCATCAATTAGGGTTTGAATCAATTGGATTAGGGTTTAGAAACGTTAATCCTTCAACATTAATCAATGTGAGATTAGTTACTTTGAAACCATTGAACCATCATCCAAATTGGACATAACCTGACCCCAAACAGTCTTGAGGTCATTTGGATGACCTCCAAACGGTCTTGAGACCGTTTGCCCATATCAACATCAAAATCCAAGTCAATCAATTAGGGTTTGGACCATTGGATTGTTCACCAAATCAGCAATTGATTATACTTCAACTTAGTACCTTTAGATCTTCAAACACCTAACCATATTCAACCCTAGACCTCCAAACGGTCTTGAGATCGTTTGCTCATCACATCATCATTAACCATGTTATTCAATTAAGGTTTGGATCCTAGGATTGGTCAAGAAAATAGCAATTAATTATACTTCAACTTAATATCTTTGGACCTTCAATTGCTCAACCATACCAAACCCTAGACCTCCAAACGGTCTTGGGTGATCACCAAACAGTCTTGAGACCATTTGGGTGATCCCCAAATGGTTTTGAAACCGTTTGGATCAATCAACCCAAGTTTCAAACTTAACAACTTATGAAATCAGCACTTTGGAATTAGGGTTTCCTATTCACATTGCATCACCCTTGATTAGGGTTTATAACAACAATCCATAATTAGAATTTACTATTCACATTACATCACCCTAGATTAGGGTTTACTATTCACATCACATCACCCTAGGTTCGGGTTTACTATTCATCTCACATCACCCTAGATTAGGGTTTACTATTCACCCCAAGTAGGAGTGATCATCAAAGTACCTTGAATTAAGGTTTATCATGTCATTATTATGAATTAAAATCATACCATCATCATATATTAGGATTTCATCTATTAATGCCCTCAATTAGGGTTATGATTCATTAACCATCATAATTAGGGTTTCATGATCTCACTATGAAGGATCATACCTTAATTAGACATCCATCCATAATGAGAGTCCATTACATAATTAACATTCATGTAGGGAAACTTCTCTCTCATCTTCTATAAGATGATGTTTGCTTCAAAATTTATTGGACTAAGTCAACTCAACCTTGAAGAAGAATTGACATCATGGATTATGTCATCGTCACCATGATCATTAAGGCTTAATTATTCAAAGGGTACTAATCACCTTACCCCATTAAGATGTAATTACTATAATCACCTTTGATTACATAATGTATTAATTAACTAATCACTTTGTCCTTTAACCACTTTATGTACCCATGCAGTTTTGGTCAGTTATCCACCAAACAGTCTTGGCCACATAGACCCCAAACGGTCTTGACCAAATCAGACCTCAAACGGTCTTGCACAATAAACCTCCAAACGGTCTAAGACCGTTTAGACCTCCAAACGGTCTTGAACAAACCACTGAAACCGTTTTCTAAAGTTGGGGTTGAAACCGTTTAGCAAAGTAGGTGGTGAAGACTATTTGCCCAAAGTTGACTTTTGAGACTGTTTGCTAAAGTAACATTTGAAAACACATGAACTCAAACGGTTTGGGATCGTTTGGTCCCAAACGGTCTTGAGACCGTTTGGACTCAAACGGTCTTAAGACTGTTTGGTCCAAACTTCCTCAAAACCGCATGGACCAAATATGGTCTCAACTAATCAAATTGAATTAGGGTTTCAAATGTTGATTCCTTCAATCTTTGAACTCATGCAACCAATCATCAATTGGACCTATCATCATACTTTAATTAAGTTAAATAGGTCCACCTTCAACTAATTTGACCCTCAATTGACCCTCAATTGGTCATCAATTAGGGTTTGAATCAATTGGATTAGGGTTTAGAAACGTTAATCCTTCAACATTAATCAATGTGAGATTAGTTACTTTGAAACCATTGAACCATCATCAAAATTGGACATAACCTGACTCCAAATGGTCTTGAGGTCATTTGGATGACCTCCAAATGGTCTTCAGACCGTTTTCCCATGTCAACATCAAAATCCAAGTCAACCAAATAGGGTTTGAACCATTGGATTGTTCACCAAATCAACAATTGATTATACTTCAACTTAGTACCTTTAGATCTTCAAACACCTAACCATAGTCAACCCTAGACCTCCAAATGGTCTTGGGTGACCCCCAAACGGTCTTGGGATCATTTGGATGACCTCCAAATGGTCTTGAGACCGTTTTCTCATCACATCATCATTAACCATGTTATTCAATTAAGGTTTGGATCCTAGGATTGGTCACCAAAATAGTAATTAATTATACTTCAACTTAATATCTTTGGACCTTCAATTGATCAACCATACCTAACCCTAGACCTCCAAATGGTCTTTGGTGATCACCAAACGGTCTTGAGACCGTTTGGGTGATCCCCAAATGATTTTGAAACTGTTTGGGTTAATCAACCCAAGTTTCAAACTTAACCACTTATGAAATCAACACTTAACCCGATTAGGGTTTAGGTGATTGATTGACCTTCAACTAGTGAACCAATTGGAGTTAATCAATAATAAATGATTGGTCATTAACCTACATTATTTTCAACATTTCTCCAAACGGTCAACCCTTGGTCAACGCCACCAAACGGTTTGAAACCATTTGCTCCCAAACGGTTTGGGAAACTGTTTGAGAAACATAAAGGAAACCGTTTGGTAAAGTAGTTTTTTGGATAATCATCTAGGATGATGTCATCATAATCCTACTTCATTCAACCAAAAACTGTTGTTGTTCTTCATGGGAGTTTAAGCAAGAACTCAAAAGAGTATCAAAAGAAGAAATGTAACCAACGATTCTTATAGAAAAGAGTGCAATACTAATGCTTAAGGGTTTGAGTTATAAAACCCGCCTCTAGAACTGATCCCAAGCTCCAAGATCCACAGATTTAATGGTGGATGGAGTTCCATCAACTATCCAAGGTACGTCCTTGAGCCTTTGGATGTGCAAGCTAGTTAGAATTGGAAATCGGGTGAAGAAAACCATTAATCAAGCATTGCTTTAGGGTTTCCACCATGAATCCGAGGTAGAAGATGATCAAAACCTTACCAACAGGTTGTGTTCATCCTTCCCCTGCTCCTGAGCTCTTCCTTGGTCGGCCAAAGCAAAGTGATAAGAGAAAAACTAAGGAAACGAGCCTTGGGTGTTATTGGAAAAGATGAGTATAAAGGATATGTATATGGGTTTTCAAGGAAAGAGGAAAAAAATTGTTTTCTTTAATTCCAAAATAATTTACACCATACTCCCCTCCATTTCTTGGCCACGAAGCCATCTTCTTTATCTTGCAAAACCTTTCCATTATCCAAAGATTAATGGAAAAGGTATTAAGCACCTTAAGGAGTTTTATGTTAATATCCAACCTTAGTGGGTATTACTTTTTATTATGATATTGTGAGTGGCTTCCACTCAACAAAGATCTTTTTGTGCTCAAGAAAAGCACAAGCTCATCCAACTTATTGCAAACACATCCTTCCACTTTTGGTTGAAGGGATCCACAATTAATTAATTTTTTTTATTATTAATTAAATTAAAGCTTCATGTATGCTTAAATCTTGGTTATTTTAATGTCAAGATTCTCTCTCCTCCAAGAAAATCCAAATGAGGCGCCCCTCTCATTTTATTTGCTCTACTTGATGCCAAGAAACATGAGAGACCCTCTAGAGGTGATATTTTGCATATTGAACCCTAGGTTTTGGGTAATTTGCACATTACACCAAAACTAGGTTTTAATGCACAAGGATTGCTCTACAAGCTTTATCTTGATGCCCAAGCTTGTGGAAACCATACCACTATATCATATTCATTCTTATGATGTCTCAACATCAGAGTAACATCTTATCATGTGCAATTTGCAAGTTAACCCCTCAACTTGGGTAATTTGCACTTTAGTCCAATATTAACAAAACAATGTTTCAACATTATTCAAAAAGGACTGAAATTGAAATATAAGTTCCTCAAAAGCCTTAATTACTTTTCAAAAGATAAGAGAAAGCATCTAGTCAACTTTATTAGGCAAAACACCTAGGGTTAGTACATAACCCAGGTTAGGGATGTTACAGGGTCGGTCCATGGATTTTCTTTCCTTTTGCCATATTTAGCTCAATGGGTTGAAAGGAGATAGTGCATCAAGTTGTTCGCAAGGGCCAACTTGATCCTCTTCCCCAGGGATCCTAGATGAGGGAACCCTAGGAGAGACACCGACTCCAACTATCATCCATGTATGATCCATACTAGGTCTGACCAACTACCCATCCTACCTCCTCTACGTTCTTGATAGCCCATCAAACTCGAAAAGGATCTTTCTGATTCTCGAAGAATGAGGGATTGATCGAGAAAGATCTCTTATTCTTATTCTAAGTTCTAAGATTGTGATTTGATCTGCATATGTTTGGTAAAAAGAATAACTTCCATCTTGAGAGTGATTTGTGGATTTTATACGATATTTTCATGCTATTTTTTCACTTGACTTCCTGAATAAAAAATTACATTCTGGGAAAATGAAACTTCCATTGAAGAGAAGCAAATGAAATGCTTTCATAAAAATTCTCGTAGAATCGACATTTGTTTAATACTAAAAAAATTACCAAATATGATCGTCCAGTTCCTATAGAACCGCTGCAAAATATCCTTTTTTCTTCCTAATATTTTTACGAATACGTTTTTTTGACATAGAAGTATGCTTTTTTGGAACCACCATTGAAATATATTATTCATTTTTATTGTTGTATGTGAAAGACATGTATTGACAGATTGCTCTTTTTATTCATTATCCATACTTATTTCATAGATAATGGTATCATTTTTCCTGTTTTTCATAAGATAGAAATAAATATAGATAAAATTGTTTTTTGAAAATGATCATATTATCTATAATATACTATGGAATGTTATAATGGTAATGTAGTAATAGTATTTTTAAGAAAATTTGGACTAGCTAAAAAAACTCTCTAATAATCCTTTATACTTTTTTTTGCATTTCTATCTATGGATTGAATCCAAAATAGTTTGTACTGATTAATCTCTTTCTAATCTCATTCGAATCCATTTTTATAGGGATTATCCACTACCATAAAACAAATTCATTGTTCTTTATGAAATAAGAATGAAATAAAAAAAAGAATCAAATGAAAAAGGTTTAATTTGGAACTCATATCTTATTTTAGTAAATATTGCAAATCTAACTTGATTTAATTTGTTAAATCAAAAAGATTAAGAGCCCTCATAGAATTTAAAAAATTATATGAGATATAACTTAAGAATTTATTTAATAGAATTTCAAAAATTCTATATTGTAACAAAAATATTGTATTAAAAAAATTAATATCATTTTTCCTATTAATTAATCAAATTCAGAATGCTTGTCCGTAAGTTCATTCAATTTCATTTAAGGTTAGTAATTAACCTCTTAAAAAGATATTACCAAATAAGAATAGTCTTAGTGATGGATTATTGCGAGGTAAGATAAAGAATATCATAATATTCACAATAAACAAAAGTTTTGGCTATTTGGTAATATTTCTATCGGATTTTAATGTAATGGATTCGGAATTTCATTTCATTATACTATTTCAATTAGGATTTAAAACCAATTAACCCCCAAATAGGTATTCTCCATAGGGCCCTCTTATCTCTTCCTTCTCTGAGCTCAAGTTATGGAAGAAGGAACTGAGAAGGAGATATCAACAACAACTGGTTTTATTACAGGACAACTCATGATGTTCATATCGATCTATTATGCGCCTCTCCATCTAGCATTGGGTAGACCCCATACAATAACTGTCCTAGTTCTACCCTATCTTTTGTTTCATTTCTTCTGGAACAATCATAATTTTTTTTAATTATGGATCCACTACCAAAATGCAATACCTAATCTTAGCATTCAATGTGTATTCCTGAATAATCTAATTTTTCAATTATTCAACCATTTCATTTTACCAGGCTCAACATTAGCCAGATTAGTCAACATTTATATGTTTCGGTGTAACAACAAGGCGCTATTTATAACAGGTACTTTTGCTGGCTGGTTAATCGATCATATTTTATTCATTAAATGGGTTAAATCTTTATTATTCTGGATACGCAAAAATTCTTATATTAGATCTAATAATATCTTGTGTTTGAATTGAAAATTTTCATAGCTCGAACCTTTAGTATTTTCTTATTTATCACCAGTGTCTACTATTTAGGAAGGATGCCATTCCCCATTGTGATTAAAAAAATGAGTGAAACCTCAATAGAAACGGAGGAACAGGGAGAAAATGTAACTTCGATAAGAAATGCTGACATGAACAAAAAAGAAATAGTTCGAATAATATCTACTAATATGACTGAAACAACAGGCACGCGGTCAGAGATCACATTTCTCCTCCCTTTATTTTTCTTCTAGATGAATACGATATTGTGACCTTTTCCCAGAGTGTAATTGGTTTTTCAAATCACTTCCAGAACTAGGTCTTTTACTAGTTAGTCTTGGTAAAGCCCCCGGGCGACGTATTTTTTTGAAACGAGGTCCTCAGTAACGAGACATAAAGCCTCCTTTATTTTTTTATTAAAATTTCAATTTAAATAATAAATCCATAAATTAATATTGAACTAAATAAAAATAAAGTAAAGCAAAATCTCGATCGGAAAATAATCAATAGAAAAAGAATCAGAATTGATCGACATCTTTCTCGAAACAAACAAAAAGGAAAAGAAAGATGAAACAAAAATTTGTTTTGATCCAATCCGTAGGAATCAATAGAAAAGGTGAATCCCGTCACGTCAATACCTGGCATAGATCTGGGATAATCCCTTGTAAAGTAAATAGCCCCAGGGCTATTTACAACTAGACAATTAAGAATTCTCAAACAGTGTGTACTAGTAGTGCATCAAAGATGCAGTCATCGATTCTCCTGATAGGCCACAATTACCGCAAGCAAACATATTCAATTAATGACTAGGAACACATTTTTACTATGATACTAATACTAGTACTTGCTTTGCTCCTCTTCCCAAGGGCACGGGACAACTCTCTCTAAGGAACTCGAAGAGGTTTCCGGACGTCCACAGAAAGATGATTGCTAACTACCCAAAGTGAGAAGCAAAAATGTTCTGATAAAGACGTTTCTCAGTAATATCATCATGACTTTTGAAGTCATGCAAGGTAGCAATACCAAACCAAATACGATGAGTAGTGGGTCCTAAGCTAAGCCTTAGCTAAACCCTGGAAATCTTAATGTCATAATGCTTTTCAAATCCTCCTAGCCATTATCCTACTACAATAATTCTTGCTAAGAACAATGCCCATGTTGTGGAAATTCCACCCAGAAGGTAATGGGTTACTCCTACAGCACATCCTTGTACAATTCTCAAGGCCCTAGGCTGAGTAGCAGGAGCAACTTTTAATTTGTTATGAGCCCAATTAATGGATTCAATAAGTTCTTACCAATAACTACGTCCGCTGAATAGAAACATTAAACTGAAAGCCCAAACAAAATGAGCACCTAAGAAAAAAAGACCATACGCAGATAATGAAGAACCATAAGACTGAATTACCTGAGAGGCATGTGCCCATAAGAAATCCCAAAGCCACCCATTAATAGTAATGGAACTTTGTGCAAAGTTTCCTCCTATTATATGAGTTTCTACCCCTTGATCACTTACAGTGCCCCAAACATCTGATTGTATTTTCCAACTGAAATGGAATATTACTACCGAAATTGCATTGTACTTCTAGAATAGACCTAAGAAGACATGATCCGAGGTGAATACTTGGCATGTTCCTCCTCTTCCAGGTCCATCACAAGGAAAATGAAAACCAAGATTTGCTTTATCAGGTATCAAACATGAGCTGTGAGCAAATAAGACATCTTTCAGTAGTACCAACATAAAACAAAATAGAAATCAAACTCGAAAAGGATCTTTCTGATTCTCGAAGAATGAGGGATTGATCAAGAAAGATATCTTGTTCTTATTCTAAATTCTAAGATCGTGATAATAGTTTCGTTAGAAAGAGATATATCTGCAGGAATACAACAACGTATCGGGCCTGAATATGTTGGGCCATTAGGAATTCTTCAAGCTTTAGCAGATGGGACAAAATTACTTTTTAAAGAGGATATCCTCCCTTATAGAGGAGATATTCAATTATTCAGTGTTGGACTCGCTATAGCAGTCATATCAACTCTACTAAGTTATTTAGTAATTCCTTTTGGATATCGTTTTGTTTTATCTGATCTAAGTATAGGTGTTTTTTTATGCGTTGCTATTTCAAGTATTGCCCCTATTGCACTTCTTATGTCAGGGTATGGGTCTAATAATAAATATTCTTTCTTAGGTGGTTTACGAGCTGCTGCTCAATTGATAAGTTATGAAATACCATTAACTCTATGTGTGTTATCAATATCTCTACGTGTGATTCGTTATAAGATGGGCTTTTCCTTCTTTTCTTCATTTCTAATATAGGAAAAGATTTCTAATAATGGATGGATCCTTTCGTTTTAAGATATGAGGGCTTCTTATTCCACAACAAAGAAAACACTTTTTCATTCTTTCATATACTAGGGGGTTTCACTTGGAAAAGAAAATGTTCCATAGTATGATTCAACCAGAGGACGTATAATTTATAGACTTCGCAACAAAGATTTGAATGATTAGGTTTTTTTTTGCATTCTCCTCGTGGGACTATAATTCGGGATTATAAAATGAAAGAGATTTTTTTCTTTCAAACAAAGAGTGGATTAAAAAATTAAAAAGTAAGGAATTCTAAATATGAAAATAAGAGGTTCTGTTCGTAAAATTTGTGAAAAATGTCGACTGATTCATAGGTGCAGACGAATTATAGTTTGAACTTTTAGATTAGTTAACCTAATCTAAATGGAAGGAGGTTGTCGCAAAGAGGAAAAAACAGAGTCTTTGTCTAAAGAAATGTGTTGAGAAATGGCAGATGTATAGAACCTTTCAAGGAGATAGTGCCTTTTCAAATCTCTCAAAATGGAATCTGTTCCAAACATATATGCCATGGTTCCTTACTTCGACAGGGTGCAAATATCAAAATTTCACCCTTTTAGATACTTTTTCAAACTCATTGGCAATACTAAGTAGCAGTCCCAAATTTATAGGAAGATCAGAATTAGAAATTGATAGAAAAGCAAGGATATGGGCTCGTGTGAGTAGGAAACAAAAAATATATATTCTAGTTCTATCATCAGCTATGGGTTCGAATCTCAGAGAAATTCTAGATAATGTTTGTTACCCTGAAATTTTCTTGTCTTTCTCAAATGATAAGGATAAAAAAAAGAAAATGCCACTTTAGAGTTTTATCAACAATTTGCTTGCGTAGGTGGAGACCTAGTATTTTCTGAGTCCTTATGTAAGGAATTACAGAAGAATTTTTTTCAACAAAGATGTGAATTAGGAAAAATAGGTCGAGTTGAAGGTCGTTCGAGCTTTTCCTGGGAGTATGGCATGGGTTACTTTAGTTCCGTAGCACCTGGTACTCAGACATTGGCTCGAGGCATTTTCTCTACCCCTTCTTACCCTAAAAAAGCAGGGTCACCTTGCGTCCTTGAACCGATAACCATCTTTCAGCTAACCTAGCCTCCTCCGTCCCTCGGGACCAATAAGGGGTAGTACAAGAATATTCACCTATTGTCCATCGACTACGCCTTTCGGTCTGATCTTAGGCCCTGACTCACCCTCTGTGGATGAACCTTGCGGAGGAACCCTTAGGTTTTTGGGGCATTGGATTCTCACCAATGTTTGCATTACTCAAGCCGACATTCTTGCTTCCGCTTTGTCCACACCGGTTTGCACGGGCACTTCCCTCTAAGGTGGAATGCTCCCCTACCGATGGTTTTTCACATCCCACAACTTCGTCAGATCGCTTAGCCCCGTTCATCTTCGGCGTAGGAGCGCTTGATCAGTGAGCTATTACACACTCTTTTAAGAGTGGCTTCTTCTAGGCAAACCTCATGGCTGTCTCTGCACCCCTACCTCATTTATCACTGAGCGATCATTTAGGGGCCTTAGCTGGTGGGTTGTTTCCCTCTCTACAATGAAGCTTATCCCCCATCGTCTCACTGGCCGACTTTGACCCCTGTTATTTTAGGGTCATATCTAGTATTCAGAGTTTGCCTCGATTTGGTACCTCTCTCACGGCCCGCACCGAAACAGTGCTTTACCCCTAGATGTCCAGTCAACTGTTGCGCCTCAACACATTTCGGGGAGAACCAGCTAGCTCTGGGTTCGAGTGGCATTTCACCCCTAACCACAACTCATCTGCTGATTCTTCAACATCAGTCAGTTCAGACCTCCACTTAGTTTCACCCAAGCTTCATCCTGGTCATGGATAGACCACCCAGGTTCGTGTCCATAAGCAGTGACAACCGCCCTATGAAGACTCGCTTTCACTACGGCTCTGGTGGGTTCCCTTAACCAACCCACTGCCTATGAGTCGTTGGCTCATTCTTCAACAGGCATGCGATCAGAGATCACATTTCTCCTCCCACTGCTTGGGATCTCACGGTTTCATGTTCTATTCACTCCCCGATGGGGGTTCTTTTCACCTTTCCCTCACGGTACTACTTCTCTATCGGTCACCCAGGAGTATTTAGCCTTACAACATGGTCCTTGCTAATTCACATGGGATTCCACGTGCCCCATGCAACTCGGGTCAGAGCGTAAACTAGTGATGCTTTTGGCTACTGGACTCTCACCATCTAGGGTGCATCACTCCATTGCTTCACCTAGCAGCACAATGCTTGTATTGCTCTCCCACAACCCCGTTTTCATAGTTTAGGTTGCTCCCATTTTGCTCGCCGCTACTACGGGAATCACTTTTGCTTTCTTTACCTCTGGCTACTAAGATGTTTCAGTTCCCCAGGTTGTCTCTCGTCTGCCCATGGATTCAGCAGCAGTTCGAAAGGTTAACTTATTCGGGAATCTCCGGATCTATGCTTATTTTCAACTCGGGGACTTCCGATATAAAAATATCAAACTATTTTTATGTATTGACTAATTAATAAAGAAATTCAAAAAATAAAGGAATTCCAAAATTCAATAGAAAGAATTCTAATTAATAGATATTAATTAGAATTTAATAGAAATTGTCTTTAATTTCTTATCGATTCTATATCTATATATAAGCTATATATATCGTATATACATATATAAATATATAAAAGGTTATATCTATATAAAAAAATTCGGAATTAAGTCAGATTGAATTGATCCTATCTGATAGAAAAGTA
This sequence comes from Alisma plantago-aquatica, assembly GCA_963693085.1. Classification (NCBI taxonomy): domain Eukaryota; kingdom Viridiplantae; phylum Streptophyta; class Magnoliopsida; order Alismatales; family Alismataceae; genus Alisma; species Alisma plantago-aquatica. Next base: position 716,871,729 of record OY856409.1, on the reverse strand, counting down.
TCCCATGATCTTGAACCAATCTTACCTGGGATCACAAATCCCAAGTTTGTCTATGGAGAGGGGATCTAATTGTATTAGTTTCTATAACTATCACTATATTTTTTCCTTTTCCGACTTCTTCTTCCAAGTGTAGGATAGCCCCAAGGGGTCATAGGTTTTTTTCTAACAATCGGGGCTTTCCCTTCACCGTCCCCATGGGGATGGTCTACATGGTTCATAACAACTCCTCTTACTACGAGATGCTTACCTAGCCAACGCTTAGATCTGGCTCTACCCAAACTTTTTTGGTTCACCCCAACATTACCTACTTGTCTGACTGTTGCTAAGTAGTTTTTGGATATCAAACGGACCTCCCCAGATGGTAATCGTAATGTGGCCGATTTACCGTCTTTTGCAATCAGTTTCGCTACAACGCCTGCTGCTCTAGCTAATTGCGCTCTACAAGTGTGCTTGTTCCACCTTCATATGGATAATACACATTCTAGTTGACCGGGCCTAATTGTTTTGTTCCAAAGCAAAGATATACATGGGGGACAGTTCAGCCTATTCAGATATTCACGACCAAGAGGTACTGGATTTTCTTTTGGATAGGCCCTAAAAGGAGAAGGAATGCCAAGTCTATCTACTCTCTCTAATTCACCTGACCCAAGAGTACCCATTTTGGGAACGTCAAGTTCCAAAGTAACTAAATGGGAAACTCGCCAATCCCTAAAACGAACTATGTAATGTACTTTATCCAATGGGTTATGGGTGGGCATTTTACCAGAGGTTTCTATCAATCTACCCTTGTATGATTCCTGTTGAATCATATACTCAGGGGGTGGGTGCAAGGCGGATGATTTCAAAACGGACTCCTCATTCATTAGATAGAGAAGATTTCATGATCCGCTGCCGAACCTATTCCAAGAACTCGGACTCGGATTGTGGGAATCACTGGAATTGGATAAGAATCTACAACACACTAGAATGCCCTTGTTGACGATCCTTTACTCCAACAGCATCTAGGGTTCCTCGAACAATGTGATATCTCACATCGGGTAAATCCTTAACCCTTCCTCCTCTTACTAATACTACATAATGTTTAAAAAACTTTCCAAGTACTTAAATATTTTTTAATGGATAAAAAAAAAGAATATTTATAATCCTGATCCTAGCAATAACATCATTTTGAATCCATTCGATTTAAATTGGAACTTTATATATCATGATTATTGTGATGAAATATCCCCAATAATTATCCTTGGGCAATTTATTTGTGAAAATGTATGTTTGTTCAAATACGGACCACACAAGATCTGGTCAAGTTTTAATTGTTCATTTTGATTCTTTAGTAATAAGATCAGCTAAGCCCTATTTAGCCACTCCATCAATTAGCACTTAAGTTGTTCAATGAGAGATTAAATTTTCATACTTCATGGAAGACATATTTAATTTGCAAATTTTGTTTCTGTTGTTTTGTTTCTTGTTTAAGTCATGGTACCTTTTACTGACATGCATTTAATGTTTACAGTAGTCACTTGCATTAGTGAACCATGAGATAAGGGAGGATGAATTTTATGAAGAATCATTTTAATAAGTGCATATTTATGACCCAGATTTGTCTGTATTGTAAATCTGGACTTGTTGCCATTTAGATTCGGACATGCCACCTTAAACCCAGAAGAGACATGGATTGTTTACACAAATCCAGACCCAATATTTCTAGGTCAAATAAGCTCAGGTTAATAGAATATGTTCTTGATATTGTGGATGTGAGACCGTGGTCCTGGTCTTGCTTTAATCATTATCTAATCACCTTGATTATGCTATGCATTTGAGTTAATTGAATAATAAAAAGCATGATGTGTTTTATTTATAAACGTAATTTGTATGATGGGGAGAAGCTAACCTCAAATTTAGCTAAATGAAAATTTTGAAGTTTTGGATTAAATAACACCTTAGATTTTTCATTAAGTGTTTGTATCAATTGATGCAAGATAGGTTGACCTGGGAGAGCGGAGCAAGATTAGGTTGGGCTACTTCGACCGCTTTAGGAAGGTAAAGCCAAACTAGACAGTGCACTTTGGCATCCACATGTGATTGATTCGCATTCGGAGTGGGTTGATTTGTGACAAACTACGGTTCCATGCAATCCATTTGGGGGGGGGTCAAGTAAGGGCTTAAGAGGGCTTCTTTTGACCACTCTACCTGGGTTTTAAGGTCAAAGACGACAATTTTTGGTCAAAATGGGTTGTTCGAGGTCAAAACAACTTGTATAATTGTTGAAGGGGGTTATTTTGTTTTTCTTATTATAACCACCTTATATATATGAGTTCCTTCACGCTTAGAAAATTTGTTACATCATTTGGGATATGGTCGTGCTATGCTAGACCAAGAACAAGTTGACTCTTTAGGAAAAAAAATTATACGTTGAATTCATCGAGATAATCTTGTGAAGTTTGTTTCTATGTAAGTTTCTTCACTTATTCTCATCTTTTATATTTTTATATATCCTCTTGGACAAATTCTTCATGTCCCACCATAGAAACCTCTCTTCTCTACCTAAAATATCCCATTTTCTACTTCTTTGGTGTGGTTGAAGCTTGAGCTTGTTTATTTTGTCATTTTGGAGCTATTTGGGGGATTGTAAAGCTAGGGTTTCAAGCATGAACTTTATGAATATGTGTTACTAAGTGAAATAAGGTTATTGTATCTTTTTACGGTTACAATTGTGATGCAATTCCTACATATAATCACTAAACTTTATGAATTGCATAAAAAGTGACTTAAATTTGAACCTATTGGTGTATTGGGGTATAAAATTGGTAACTTCAAGATTATTTATCCATTGCAACTTTCAATTCTTAATTGCAAAAGTGATGTTTTAATGTCATATAGCGCCTGCATGGAAAAAATTGCAAAAGAGGTTTTGCGAGATTCCAAAGGGTGTGGGCCTCCACAAAAAGAGACTTGGTGGTGGAATGATAAAGTACAAAAGGATATTAAACTCAAAAGGGAGATCTATAGGAGCTTTCCCATATCCAGAGATGATGTAACTTTTTAGAGATGCAAACAAGCAAAGAAAGATGCTAAGAAGGTAGTACAAGAGGTAAGGTCCTGACACTTTGATGATATATATAAGAAGTTGGACACTAGATAATGGGAAAAGGATATTTATAAAATGGCCCATATATGAGAAAGGAAAGGAAGATACTTGAGTAAAGTAAAATGCATCAAGAATAAAGATGGCAGTGTTGTTGAAGGATGTTGATATAAAGAACCAATGGAGAAACTACTATCATAAGCTTTTTAATGGAGATACTGTGGACATTGTAAGAGACCTGGTGACATGAATGTAAGAAATATCACTTACATACGATGAGTTTCACTTTCTGAGGTCAGGAATGCTTTTAAAAATATTAAAATGACAAAGGAATGTGGTTCGAATGCTATTCCCATTGATGTATCTAAGAATATATGGGATCCAGGAGTTGTGTGGTTAACAAATTTCTTTAACAAGATTATGAAGATTAATAAGATACCATATGAGTGGAGAAATAGTACTATTGTCCTGATCTACAAGAACAAAGGATATGTTCAATGTTGCAGAAACTACAAAGGTATCAAGTTGATGAATCACACTACGAAGCTTTAGGAGAGGATTGTTGAGCATAGACTATGATTGTTTACACAAATATCAGACAACCAATTTGGTTTTATGCTGGGAAGATAAAAACTCGATGCTATTTTTATGATAAGGAGGCTTATGGAGAAGTATAGAGAAAACAAAAGAGATCTTCATATGGTGTTTATTGATCCGGAAAAGTCCTATGATCCAGTACCCAAGAAAGTGTTATCGAGGATTTTTCATAAAAAGGGTGTGTGTATCCAATACATTGATCTAATTAAAGACATGTATGATGGCTCAACTGAAAGTGTTAAGACTCTTGGAGGAGAGATACAAACTTCTCCTATCACTGTTGGGGTACATCAAGGATTGACACTTAGCATGTATCTATTTGTTGTTGATATGGATGAGTTGACAAAGCATGTTTAAGATAATATCCCTTGGTGCATGTTATTTGTTGATGGTATTGTGCTGATTGATGAAAGATAAGATATATTGAATAATAAAGTTGAACTATGGATAAAAGACATTGGAATTCAATGGATTTATGATCAATAGAAGAAAATTTGAATATATGCATTACAATTTTTGCCAATCTAGAATTGTTAGTGGTGGGGTCAATTGGATGGAATGGATGTACCAATATGTGATAAGTTTTGTTACTTGGGATCTATTATTGAAAAGTAGGGTGAGGTTCAAGATGATATTTGTCAAAGGATCACAACATGATGGTTGAAATGGAGGAGTGCAACTTGAGTAGTATGTGACTAGAAGATCCCTCTCAGATTAAAAACCAAGTTCTACAGAATAGTTATATGACCAGCCATGCTATATGTGAGTGAATATTGGGCAGTGAAGAAACAAGGTCTCAACAAGGTGGATGTGTATAAATACCTATGCTGAGATGGATGTGTGGGAATATGAGAAAATATCATTTGAGGAATGACTATATTAGAAATAATGTGGGGGTGGTGGCCATCCAGGACAAGTAGTATGAAGGTCATTTAAGATGGTATGGACATGTGCAACATAGACCGACAAGTGCATCTATTTGAAGCAAGATTATTGAGTCAAGCACAACTAAAAGAAGAAGAGGCGAACCTAAATTAAGTTGGGAAGAGCTTATAAAGAGAGATTTTGAATCTTTACATCTTGATCATAGTATGCCCCATAACAAAGTTGATAGGAAAAGAAGGATACATATAGCCGATGCCAACATGGTTGGAGTTGAGGATTAGTTGATGATGATGATGATGATGACAACCGAAAATATAAATTTTACTTGTGAATTGCACTAAATTGCCATTTTATGTACTTTTACCATATTTCCATCATATGATATAATTCTTAAGTGAAATTTTTTAGAATGATTGATTACTGTATGATATTGTATTCCATTTAATAATAATGGGTTTTGAGATGTTATATAGCATATGTATGCCTGATATAGGAAAATATTTCCTATGAATGTACATCGTGGACATTAATTATTGTTTCATTGTATATAATTCTTAACTTGTATTTATAATAGTAATATGTTCATATTTATATCTTATTTTTTCTAAAAAGATGTTTACATGATTTCTATTTATCAATAAAAATCTTATCATGTATTTTTCCTGTGACCATATAACTTTTCTATTGTTCAAAAGTTGGTAAAATGAAATGGCACATGATTAAAATATCTAGGTTTAGCCCAATGTGTTATGTATGATAAGATGAAAAGGTCGTACAATTTACACTGCACCAGCTGAGGCATGGAGGGGTCCTAGGGATACTATATAATCCTAAGGTCCTCTATGATGGGATAGAGGACTTTTCAATTACTAACATATAGTTTGCAAGGTACATTCCAAACTACTTGGAGCTTAATAATAAAAATGTAATCAATATGTGTATCATTAATTGAGCACCTACAATTGACCTTACCAGTATGATAGGTTTCTATATAAGTTTCTCTTTAACATCTTGATTCATCATATATGGATGAACTTTTATACTCTAATTACTATATAAATGATTCATCTCTCGTAGGGACTTTGGTCTTTCTCTAGTGGTCATTCCACCATTTTTGGTTCTCAACACCTTTTCGATGTGCTCTCTAGTGAGGACTCTCCCTCACCTAGATAACACTGATAAAAAGGTGAGAGTTTATGATTTTATGGTGTCTAGAGTCATCCATATATATTTGGGTAATGGATAGGGTGTTTTATATGATTACGTACCTATGACTCAATTATTATGTTGTATGTTTCTATATGAAACACATGTTGTAAATATGAACATTCATATCTTTCATATAAATAGGGGGTGAGTTGGAGTCCCATATGAACAATTTATAATTACATGATGAAGAACACGTGGGCCTTTATTTCTCTTGGTATATGAGAATCTTGTTAGATGATCATAATTGTGATCTAATCAACTTTTTAATTTTAGTTTGTTTATTGCCTACTCAGCCTCATAGGAATTTGTTACTGATTTTGGGGATGGGTACTACATTTGGCAATATCAAAGCTGACTTTTGACTAGATTTCTAGAAGATAGGAAGTTGTCTAGGTTCTTACATGTTCTTCATATCTAATATTATTATTGATGACATATATATGGTTGAACAATGTGAAGAGAACAAGTATAGTATTTTTTTTCTACCTATGGTTAAGGAGTATAATAGGACCTACTTAGCCCTCATCACCTCTCCTAAACCATCTTACACTAATTAACCTAGCAACCTAGGCTATGTTTGGAAAGTTGATGTCTACCTACATGAATATAACAAACAACATGCCTATCCCTACACCCATATGTGCCACCACTGTAACAGTGAGACCCAAGTGGGGATCCACTCCATACTTGAATGAGGAATAAATCCATCCAATACAAATACACATATATGTATTATGAAAAAAAATGAAATTTCATTTCTTGAGTATGATATATCAAACAAAGTCATATAATAAAGTGGAAAATTTTAATAATTCAATAATATTCTCATCATAACTCATATATTGTTCCTTACCACATGGGTGGATTATAATAGATAATAGAAAATATAATTATTACCATGGGCATGTTGCATACAGTAGTTGATAACACCCAAATTCATGTAATATTACTATGTGTTTACCTAAACTTTATTATGTTTTGTTAGCCATAGTATGCCTTTAACAGTTTAATTCTTTATCTTTCCATAATTTTTCCTTCTTTATAGTTTAGGTGCTCAAATAGTGTATTCCCCTAACTTTCAGGCACTACCACCCAAATCAATATGACCTAGGGGGTTCAGCTATCCTTCAACAAGCGGGAATTGAGAGGAGGGCACCTCTTGTGGGGTGCGGGGTAGTGCCCTAGACCAAAATGGATTTTGAGAACATTTAGTAGGCAAATCAATCAATAAATTTTATTTAAGATCATTATCCTACCAATCGACCTCAAGAACTAATGATTGACCTTCTATCCATCGACCTCAATGATCCACCACTTAATCAATCTTCAAAATCGATGACAAATGTGGAGCTCCAAACCAATCAAACTTCCAGGTCAATAGTTACCAGCTCGAAAGCCACCATCGACCAACATCATGCATCACCATTGATGGACAACCATAAATTAGTAATATTGATGAATCCAAGGACAGCAAAGATTTAATTTAACCAAAAACCCATCGACCTACTAGGTCGATGGAAGGAAGCCCAAGGGGTGTCAGCATTAGTCAACAACCAACTATCAACAACCAATGCTTGCCAACTGTAATATTGATGGGAGGAACTTGCAACCACTAACCCTACAAATAGGCCATAAGGGCATGACTTCAAGGCATCTCATATTTTGGAGAAAATAAGCTGAAAGGATGCCTCTAAGATCAAGCCAAAGTATATAGACCATCAAATTGGTTGGTGTCATATACCTAGCGAGACCATCGACCTCTAGACTTGACGAACAACCACCTATTCTCTTTCCCTTCCTACCATGACTAGTTCAAGTTATAATTTGTTTTGTTCTTGCACCATGAGTAGTTAAAATGAAAATGTGGGTTGGGGGTAGCCGTCAAGCCCTCTCAAGAATTGCAATCTTTCCTTCTTCCAAAATACATATGTTCTTACAATTTGGTTTCTATACACTTATTTAATGCGTCGCTTATTTGATTAGATACCTTATTATGATGTTTAATCTGGATTTATTTGAGAGAACGAGTTCAGTAAGATCTTGAGTATGTATTTTTAATGATACACAAGAGTGAGAGTTACTATAACACATGTCATATAATTATTCTTGATCTGTTGGTTATCTTCTCAAGAGAGAGATACCTTTAGATAGAAATTAACCCATACCTCAAGAGAAGGAATGAGTGGATTTATTTTATGAATGTTTGCAAAACATATCAAGAATATATATAAATTGAAAGAAAAACATTTATAATTTTGAAGCTAGTCTAATTGGTGAAACCCAATCCAAATCTCGTTTTATTGTTTTCGCAATTATCTTGGCTTCTTGTTTTAATCGTTGATATATTAGCTTTATTGATTTGATTAGATTAATTCATTACTGGAATACCAACTTCACCTTTTAATTCAACTAAATTAAGCCAAGATTTCACATTCTTAGTATGTTGTTCTCCTTATCATTATGTTCGATCCTGTATTACTACAATAGACTCTATATTCATCTATGGATGTCTCTTGAAGTTGGGTATAAATTTAAAGTCAGGTACCTTTTACTGGGAAAATGTGTTTACAATTTTGACCCATATAATAGAATGATCAATAGTATGATAAGAGAACTATAATAATTACTATAAGAATCATGGTATTTCACTTGAATCTAACTCCAAGATTAAGGGGAGGTCAAATACACCACAAAACCTAAATCTCTTTTGGCAAAATGTAAACTAGCTTAAGTTGATCTAGAATATGATATCTAAGGGAACAACAATTAAATGGGGTTTTCTGGGGTTAGGTGTGTTTATATATCATTTAGGTGTTTATAAAACTTCATGGATGTCCATTATTAGATCATGTTTTTATTTTCTGTCAAATGTTTTCAGTTATATTTATCACAAAAAAGTTATCTAACAAAACCTATTGATCATACAATATGAATTAGTGTATGGATATAGTGTTAAGTAACCCAAAATGTTTGGGGTTCTATTATCATTGTTTGGAAACATTTATCAAAATAAACCTAGTTGATCATGCATTAGACAACACCCATCACATGGATGACTAAATTTTCAATAGGGGTATATCATTTGAAATGATGTTTTGTTTTCACATGTAACTTATCTAAATTCGTTTTTAAAACTTTTAGGATATACAAATGACATATTAACATAAAAAATACACTATGAGTAAGGGTTTTAACAAAATATTCTTCAAATCAATCAATTTAAGTCAATTTTTATTCAAGAACTAATCTATACCAAACTATGGTTTCATCTTGGGTGAGCCGTAACTAGTTTATATTAGACCATGTAAACATATATTGGAAATGTTAAAATTAATAATCATGGTTTTTGTGTAACTATAGAAAGTCAACATATTAAACATTAGAAATACATTGTTAACATAATTACCTTTCTAAGCTAGATTAAGGTCCTTAGCACTGAGACAAGTTTTCTCAAATGAGTGTGGTGATATGAATAAATGCATGTTTTAAGGGTTTTTGGTCTATGTGGGTGGGAGGCCCATTTCCAATTCCCATCAATTTGGAACATACAAAGGTTAAGAAACATGTTTTTATCCACCATCACAATGTGATTCGTATCGATGTAAATTTGAGGTCTTCTTGGAGGTTTCTCAAGTCATGCCACAAATTATTTATATAGAACGGACTGGAGGAAGAAATAAAAAAAGTTGCTACATCATTTTGATAAAATTTATTGTGACAAAGGAGTTAGTAATGACTATGATTCCACTATGAAAAATACTTCAAATTCTTATCTTAAGTCCACATGAAATTCTCTTTCCATGTTAGCATGTAAACTATAATGCTCTTGCAAGATCACATGTGGTTTAAGTATTAAAAAACAAGTTGAATATTCCATAATAAGGAAGAGGATGGGTTTTCTACATGAATTTTCTAGGGTTACCTCCTAATAATGGATGTTTAATATACTGACAAGATAACTTATCAAATTTTTGTGAGTCTGATTATTGAAAAATGAGATGTTTGACCTACGTTTTACTTGGACCAAAATACATGGATGAAATTCTTCTATTTTGATTTAAATTGTGCATTATGATTCAAGTTTTTATGAGCTTTATGGAGTCTTTAATACTATAACAAGATGTATAGTGAAGACATTAATTTGGATTGGTGTGGAAGATGTATATACAGTTGTAGGTTTAGGAACATATTTTCTAAGAGGTTTCAATGTTATGCTAGCATTCAAGAATGCTCGATGGAAGTTTTGTAGAAATACCCCTTTGTCATCTTATTTGATGTGAATATCCACACTAAATATTGTTTAGAGGTACATTTCAATTTATTGGTAGGAAACTATTATCATATCTTGATTGTTAACCATATATTTTGCATACCTTGTTGAACTTGTATTATAATATAATTGGTGAGTCTTAATCTATTTTTATTCTAGTAACATGATGTTGCATATAATATATTTTTCTGAGAGTGCAAACAAAGGAATGAACATGAAGTTTACGTCACACGCACACACATATATATGTGTGCATATGTATCTTTGTATGTATGTATATATGAGATTAAGAGAGGCATTCTCTCCCCCTCTCCCATGCCTGTGATAAAGTTTGAATGTCCGGAAGGGTGGTAAATCAAGGCGGAAGCTGGGATTCAAACCCGGGTCCCTTTGTTAGGAGACACTATGCTTGACCACTTGAGCCACTCCTTGTCGAAGTATGTATGTATGTATGTTTGTTTGTATGTATATATGTATGTATGGTATTAAGAGAGATATTATCCCTCCTCCCATGCCCGTGATGGAGGATGGACCTCTGGGAGGGTGGCAAATCAAGGCAAAAACTGATATTTGAACTCGGGTCCCTTTGTTAGGAGATAATGTGTTTGACCATTTTAGCCACTCTTGGTCGGCATGTATGTATGTATGTATGTATGTATGTATGTATGTATGAGATTAACAAAGGAATTCTCCCCCATATTCCATGCCCATGGTGGAGGTCAAATGCCCGAGAGGGTGGTAAACTAAGGTGGCAATCGAGATTTGAACCCATGTCCCTTATTAGGAGACATCGTGCTTGACCACTTGAATACTCCTTGTCGGTTGTATGTATGTATGTATGGGATTAAGAGAGAAATATTTCTCCCCCTCCACCTCCCATTCCCGTGGCAGAGGCCGAGCGCCCGGGAGGGTGGTAAATCAAGGCGACAATTGGGATTCAAACCCAGGTCCCTTTGTTAGGGGACATCGTGCTTGACCATTTGAGCCACTCCTTGTCGGCGTATGTATGTATGTATGTATGTATCATGGTATTTACTTTATGTAGTAGAATAACATAAACTTCATAATATTCTTTTGAGAAAAGAAATCATGTGTGATTATGGTCTTCTATCTTTTTTATTGAGAACACTCTTATGGTTGTCTAGTAGAATTCTAGGTTTAATCCACATGTGTAGTAGCCTATAATATATTTCCTATTGAAAAATGATATTTCTTTATGGTAATGCAAGAACCAACTTTGTTTTTATTTGGATATGTTTGCGGTAAAACCTATTTGCAGATCCACATTCCTGAAAAGAAATTTTAAATCATTTACTCACTGTCCTTAGGGTTAAGGTTTTGAGATTGAGGTCCTCTTATATGATAAGTATACTAGTAATGTACTTCACTATTTAGATTCTACAACATGTTACACTATTTTGTTTCTTGGTGATAAATGGAACATCATTTGCACCAAAAACTGTCTTTTCCCTACTTTAGTTGTGTCTCACCCTTATGCTCTTTTCCTTTACAATCTTGTCCCTCCCATTTATAGTGTAGTAAATTTCATATTGAATAATATGAGAAAGAATAACTATTTAAAGAATCAATTAATCATTGGGTCTCAAGAAGCTGCAACTACATATCTATAATTTGAGTTTGATTTTAACGTATGTTAGTTTACATGTAAAAAATCCCATCTAGAAATCTATCAGGGCCTAACTAGAAATCAAATAGTATATATAGTTTTCATAATCCCTTTAATTTGGTGATTGATGATTTTGTCAAAAGATTGAACGAATGTTGAAATTATACCTAGTAGTGTAAACAAATAGTAGTGTTATAGTAGTAGTAACTATACATCATATGTTGATCAAACATGTATTCTTAATTGTTGATTAGTTTGTTCTGTAATATTAGATAAAATAGCATAGTTCTTTGTCGCATTCATGAAAAAATTGTTTGGTTCTAGATTATCGCAAAAACAATAAAGTTGAAGCATATCTTAACAAGATACTCCAATTATAACATTCGTTCTCCATTTTGATTTGTGACATCCTATTTACTTTCACTTCATCTTTGAAAAAAAGAGCCATGTATCATCTCAAGACTTATGATTTGATAGTAGATTACACATAAAAGATTCATGCTTATTCAGTAGCATGAATTATGGAGTATAAAACATTATGGAGTCTAACCTTATCTAAGGAATTTCACATTTATATACTATTATTCATTGACATTGTGTGATTTCTAGTTTCTTGAATAATCATGTGTTAGTTTGAGACAAAGTTGCAAGTAAAAGATAATGGTGCTCATTCAAAGCACTAAACAAGGAGTAGCAAAAGTAATGCACACTTTTATTATTCGAAAAACTTCTTATTCATATAACCATAGTGCAATTCTATTGTACAATTTATTTTAACATAATAATGGTATGCATAAATATCTTATAAATAGTGAGCATAATAGTGTTTGATCAAATGCTTGTGATTCTCAATAGATCAATTACTTTCAATGATGTTCCTTTGCAAGAATAAAGTAACATAAGACGATGATATCTACAATGTTTCTCCCAATGCCTTTGCTTGTTGTGATTGTGTGGTTTGTTGCTTATTCATTTGTTTCTAAATAATTATTGACCTAAAAGAATAATAAAAGAACAAAATTTGATATATTATGAAAATATATATTACAACTTTCGTTTTTCTAGTTTTTCTTTTAAATCTTTGAACCATTATACAAAATCTTTAGTGATCTAGGTCATGTTTGTAGTCCACATAGTGGATCCTAAATCTCACCTTGTAGTCTAATCTCCGTTATCAATTTTCAAACATAGACCATATTAGATGCCCTTGGTCATTGAAGTAAAGTATCCCTATATGTTTTAATGCATATAAAAATGATAATAGTGTAAAGGTCCCAAAATGAACAGTTTTATTACTTAATTGTTGGAAGTACGTCGGCAAGATATTCATTGTGATAGGTTACTCTCTTTGAATAGTTCATATCTTAATTTAAGAAAATGAGTAGAATATTCATTTAATACAATTGCATTATGATGTTAGTTTCCATTAGGGTATAGGATAACTAATGAAACCTCATCAACAATAGTCTAGGAAATAATGGTTCCCACAACCACTGATATCCACATTGCCAACATGTCAAATTTGAGATAGAAATAAGAAATGCATTTTGGTAAGCAATTTTTAGTTACTATTATGTTATCACAATTGGCATGTCTCCATTGATTCTCTTGATGTATCTCATCATCTCACAAACTCCTCATGGAATTATATATAGCCATATAGATCCACCCTAAATGTTTGAATTAGAAAATTTGTTCATATGATGTTTAATCTTTTACTAGAATTCATGTAAATACTTATCGGAATACTAAATCATTTACCTATTGTCTTCCCATCTCCATAATCTACAAATTGGGAGATGCAAGGTGTCAATTATCAAGGCCCATCATATTTGTCCTATTAGAGTATCATGTGTGCTTTTAGTCTAGTTTATCTAAAGTTGTTGATCCATTATGGATGTAATGGGACAATCCCATGAGAGGATGTAGTGGTTGTTTGTATTTTAGTTTATTTGATTCCTTGTAATCAAATTGTAAAACAATATGCTTGATATATATTCAGTCTCTACTCACATTGAGAGAGACATGCAGTCCTAGAATTATAGAATTGTTTCATTCCCTTTGTCTCTCAATTTAAGGTTGGTGTAATAAAAAATCTAGACAATCTCAGTCTCCATGATCTCAGATATCTAGGATTTAATCTTTGTCATTGTCGTACAAGAAACGCATTTTCTTCTTCTTCATCTAGAGATCTCTTCTCTCGTTATCATCATCAAGGAAGTGGTAAAGCTTCTTCTTACTATCCACTTTTGCTTTTGCATCCTACCAACAATCTCCACTTTGTCAAGGGAGTTCTACACCACATCTTTGTTTGTCTCCAAGTCCATATTTCTTTTGTGACAGTTCAACATCCTCCCATATTCTCTTCCTCCCAAATGTTTCATTTATATCCCATGGCTTCGTCAGCATCAACTGTCTCATCCCCATTACAACAATGTAACATCACTTGCATTGTCCTATTTGTATCTAGTAGGGTTGAATGTCTCAAGATTCATCTCACTAAAGTTGAATCTTGATAACTTTCTTCTTTGGAAATGTCAAGTTAAATCACTGGCATAACCTTATTGCTCAGATGGATTTCTTAATGGAACTGATCTTCTCCTACTTTCCTTGTTCCTGATGAGAACATATTACAAGATATAAATCAGCATCACAAAGACTATATCATGATAGATTGACTTCTAAAAAGATGGATCTCAGGATTTCGTACAAAGCTATGATGCAAGAAATTGTAGACTGCAAAACATCTTAAGAAGTCTAGATGACACTTATCAAGAAATTCATGGAGTCTTGCCACTCAAGAGAGCTCAAAATGAAGCCACAACTCCAAACATTCATGATATATAATGAATCTTTGTCTTATAACCTTTGGAAATTCAAAAACATATATGATAAGTTGAATGTTATTTGATAAGTTGTCTCCAATGAAAAAAGGTGTTTACTATTCTGAACAGACTTTATAGCTGTGAGTATGAGGGATTTATTTTTTCCATGTTAAAGCCACTTTACATGCTTATAATGTATGGATATCTCTTCTTTAATATTTTGAAAAAAAAGGAAAGCCAAAAGTCCTATTGTGAATCAAAATCCTATTATTTTCTGCACTGACAAAACATTACTTCATAAAAATGTGAATCATGATACTGATAATAGCCAACAATTTTACAAATATAACTTGTAAAGTGAAAGAGGAGGGTCAACAAACAAAGGAATAGGTAGAGGATACAACAACAAATATGTCTAGGGATTCCTAGGGAGTGGCCCTACAAAAAATGCTCCACACTTCACATCACAAGGAAGAGTATTCACTGAAGCAACTCAACGGTATGGAGGAAGTAGAAGCAACTCACATTAGAATAATAACTGAGTCTCCCTCTTTTATTAATATATCAAAAAGGGGGCATGATGCATTGAATTTTTGGCATATGTTTGAGATACATACCAGGACAAGAATGTTCCTAAGGGTCTCACAACACCATATCAGCTTTAGCAACATTAAGAGTGACTGAAGATAACTTGATAGAGTGGCATGTGGACTCCAGAGCTACAGATCATGATGCTTAGATCTCACGTAACATCTATAATCTAAGACTTTGAAAAGGAACATATTATATAATGTTAGAAAATTGAAATTTCACTCCTATTACTCATGTGAGAAATGATCACCTAATAATATACCCCTAGATCATGTCATTATTATGGATGGAATTAAGAATAATTACCTATATGTTTCTAGGATAACCTCTTTGTCTCCTTGTTATATTGATTTGACCGATGATATGGTTTATATAAAGGACATAAGGACACAAAACACACTTGACAAGGGGAAGTGTAAAGAAAGCTTGAATAGTCTAAATACAAGCATGTTGAAGGTCCTCTTCTCTAAAGGTTCAATAAAGTATTAGGACAACTGCAACATAAGTGGTTTGGACATCCAAATAAATATGTATTGTTCACTTGAGTCGTGATAATGAAAAAAAATGTCTTTCTTAGTTCAAAGAAATATGTAATAGCTGTGAAATCAGGAAAAGTAGAAAACTTCCTATTTTTCATAAACACATAAACTCTACACAACCATTTCATTTCATGTAGTGTGATGATTGGATAAAGGCTCATATGTCTTCTTTGGATTTTTTCTCTATTACATGCTAATCACATATGATTGTACTAGATATAGTTTGTATTTTCCTATGAAGAATAAGATTGACTTCTACTCTATCTTTATTTTTAAATATCAGATGATACACACTCAATTTGATACAAGTATTTAGGTCCTAAAAAGTGATGAAGGTGGTGAATTTGTTACTTCATAGTTTCAAAAAATAAAGGAATATTACATCACCTCTCTTGACTGTATGATCCCTCTCTAAATGGGATAGTCAAGAGAAAGCATAGAATGTGGTTAATTGGGTGTATCTATGATGTTTGAGGCCAGTCTACCCAGACAATATTGCGATGACACCTTTTCCACTTCAACATATCTTCTAATAAATTGCCTAGTCCAACAATTAATACAAAATCCCCTTTTGAGTTTTTGATAAAAACAAAACCTACATATAGCCACCTCGGAGTATTTGGCACACTACGCTATTCAAACCTGAGAGACTACACACAAGGTAAACTAGGTTTACAACCCTTACCATGCCTATTTGTTGGATATAGCACTCCGAAAAAGGTTACAAATGTCAACATCTACCCACCAACATACTTTATGTAACCAAACACGCAATGTTCAATGAGAATGTTTTTCCCTTTGAAGAAAGATAAAGTTCTATGATTGTCAATGATGAACATTTGTTTCTTGCTAAATATGATGAACTAAGTGTCAATAGACCTATTGGTGAAGACATTCACACATCAAATAATACTGAGGATTTGAGGGCTACTTGTGCATCAGATGATAATGAGATTGATAATGTGTCAGATGAAAACTATACTGGGCTAGAAGCAAATAAACAAACAGATAGAAACCTTCTACATAGTGATAATCTGCATAGTCAATGCTCTTAAAATGATAGTAATGTTAAATCTACAAAATGAGATGTTGGTAGACAACAAACAACTAGAAATGTGTTTTTTGATGATGCTACTAATGATGTTGTAAAAAATGCTGATTATATTGAGAATAATGATACAACTAAGATTGTATCTTCTTATGATACTAATAATTGATGTTGTAAATATTTTTGATAATGTTGAGCTCAATGTTATAGAACATGAGCATTTCTATGACAAAAATTCAACTGATCAAAATTTTGATGTTTCTCATGAATATATCAATAACACCAACAAACACACGATGCAGACAAGGGCCAAATCTGGCACAGTTAAACCCAATCCTAAATACTTTCTTGAGGCTGCTTTATCTCCATCACCACCAATGAACACCAAGACAACAATTTAACACTATGGGTGGAGGCATGAAATGCACAATGAGATGGATGTATTACACAGGAATAACACTTGGTCTCTATTGGAACAAGATTTTAAATTCAATATTGTTGAATGCAAGTGGTTGTTTGATTCAAAACCTATACCTAATGGATCATTGGACAAGCTGAAGGCACATTTGGTGGAAAAGGATTTCACCAAGAGGAGGGGATTGGCTACATAGAAACTTTCAATCCTATGATTAAGCCACACATAATAAAAGTAGTCAAAACCAATTTTGTTTCAAATAAATGGCCAATAAAGTAGCTCAATGTCCACAATGCTTTCTTATCTGGAGTTTTATAAGGTGAAGCATAAATGGAACAACCCATAGGGTTTACTCATAATAAACATGCAAAATACATGTATATAAATTACACAAATCCTTATATGATTTAGACCAGGCACATCAATCCTTGTATAACAGAATCAATCACTATTTACTTGAAGTTGGTTTTGTATATCTAGTGCATATGAATCCTCTTTATTTGTGTTAACTAGAAAATATATCATCGTATATCTACTCTTATATGTCAATGATATACTAGTTACTGGTAATAATTAATATGCACTATCTAAAGTTATTCAACAACTAGAATCTAAATTCTCTCTCAGGAATCTTGGTGATATTTCTTACTTTTTAGGCATTAGAGTCAATACAAATACTAAAATATTTCTCCTTTATCATTTAAAATATGCATGTGCCCTACTTCAGAGAGAAGTAATGACTAAGGGAAAACCAATTAGTCAATAAGGGACTCCTTTATATGAACCTAATCAATATTACAGAATTGTTGGATCTTTACATTACTTGACTTTAACAAGACGTGACATAACCTATAGAGTCGATCTTTCCTGTCAATTACTAAAATTGTCCTATTGACATACATATTTTCTTAGTTAAATAACTTATGAGATATTTCAAGGGTACTATCACTCATGGTATACAAATATATGTTGATTCAAACCTTCATATAACTATTTTTGTGATGATGATTAGGTTGGGTGTCCTCTCACAAGGAGCACCACTAGTTTTTGTGTCTTTAGGAAAACCTATATGTTCTAGTCTGGAAAGAAGAAACCAACTGTGTCTAAGTCGAGCAAAAAAGCAGAGTACCCATCGCTATAAAATATCTGAACACAGTTGGTTTTCACAACTTTGGCAAGATCTACTTGTTCTACAAGATCAACTTGCTATTCAATTGTAACAATTTAAGTGCCCCTCGATTAACAGTAAATTTGGTTCTACATGTAAAATCTAAGTATATCAAGCTAGATTATCATTACATCTGAGAGAAAGTTGTCCTAGGTCACATTGTAACAATGTTTGTCAACTCCAAAGATTGACTAGTTGATTTCTTCACTAAATATGTGTCCAGGGATATCTTCAATAGTTTATCTCTCACGTTGGGTGTTAGGTTATCTAATACCCAACTTGGGGGGAGGTATTAGAGCTTTCATCTAGCTAGTTTCTCTGTAGTCGTTGATTTGTTATGAATGTAATGGGCTAAGCCAAACAGAAGGTTGTAGTGACTGTCTTTATTCCAATTTATTTGGCTCCTTGTAACGGGACTGTAAAACATTCTGATTTATGTATATTCAGTCTCTACTCACATTGAGAGAGGTGTGTGAATCTCAATATATACAACTGTTTCATTCCCTCTGTCTCTTACTTCAAAGATGTCCAACTTTTGGTGGTTCTTACCAGTTGTGGCATTACACACTAAACCATTTCTTATCTTGGTCTTATCATTTTTGGAATAGAGGAAGTCTACTTATTTATGTCAAGAAGTCCAATGATTGGAATGATTCTTGAGGCATAAAATTTAGGAGTCTATTTCCCACTAGCATGGATAGTGGATAGCATCCAACCAAGATCAGTTTGTCACTATAAAAAAATGGTCTTTAACTAAAAAAAATGTATCAAAAACCCGATGTTTTTAGCTAAAGAATTTAGCTACATTTTTCATTACATATACAAATTGTAGTATATGCTCATATAGCTAAAGACTTTGACTATATTTTTCAAATATGTAGTTAAATAATTCATTCACTATAAATACATATGTAGTCAGAATTGTAGTTAGATATTGTCTTTATATTTTTGAATGTAATTTTAGCTAAATGTATGAATACAATTTCATATGTAGTCAAATATGTAGAAAAAAGAAGAAGTTACTACATTTTATGTGTAGTTAATGTGTATGTAAAAGTAATAGTTACTACACATATATATGTAGTTAGATTATACATCTAGTTACATATGTAGTGTCATTTATTACACATACATATACATAGTTAGATGCATATATTCTGTAATTTGTTAGTACAGAAGCTCTTTTAGTAACAAAATTATAGTCGTTAGACCAAGTTATGCTCATTATGCCAACAATCTTACTTTCATTTATATTAAAATGTTGATTGTACATGGGGAGTACATATAGCATGCCCCTATTACACAATGTGTACAAAGAGAAGGATATGCATATATTAGTGATTCAGTGAGGTCTACACACATCTTGGCAAAAGAGTATGTATCTTTCTTGACTAGTTTTAACATCCTTATTATATTTTCCTTTTGTTCATCTAGTTGGTGATAGCCCGGGTTCTTTTTGTTGCACCATCATGAATAAGATCATGTTTTGGATCTAAAATTACAAACAAGACAATCTTAATGGTATAATTCAAGAACCATAGTTGCATTGGACAGAACTTGGGCCTCATCCTCTGAAGGACATATTCTTTCTTGGATTTGATACGTTGGTTGTGAAGCATTCTGTACTATAACCTGATGAGATATGTTTGATAGAGGTCAAAGAGATGGTTACACATTTAATCACAAACTTCTTACTAAAAAATAAATGAAAGTATTCACATTTGAAACATACTAGTATAAATATTGACATACATGTCTAACCAAGAGAATAGAAGAAAATGAAACCATGTTGAATCTTGGAACCTTGGTCAGATTATCCAAGATGTCGATGTCAATCTCTACATCCTCCCTAGATCAAAAATACACCAATCATCCATCTATTTAGATACCGCTGTCAAAAGAACAAGCATATCAATATTGATCATATTTTAAGACTCTCCCATGTCAAGATCAATCAATACACGCCCAACGAGCATATTAAGCAATGTTGGGAATTGTTGGTAAAGGAAAATCGCGCACAACATTCCTTGAAAATAAATTCTACATATTCCTTTCAAAAATTGGACATTAGCTGACTCGACTAAATTTGATCAATCAAGAGAGTTGTTGAAGAAAACTTCAAGATTCAGCAACCTGCAATTGTGTAGGCGTCAACATTAGAGACGCGACAAATATGAGTAGTTAGATACTATTATCTTGCCTCGGTACCAAGGAAGATTCATGTAGTAGGCATGGTGATGCATGTAATTTACAAAATCCAACCACATGATAAAGACCTGCATGCAAACAAAGCAGAGAAAATTCAACACAGAATATAGTAACATCAATGGTATGATTAATTGGCAAGCTACAAGCTCAATAAGAATAGAAAATTCATCTAGTAGGTAAGGGTGCCTTCCAAATAGCATTTAGAATTACGTCCAAATGATAAGACACTCATGAAAAAAGGCTTGCTTGCATTAGGATAGCAATTGTCTCCTGGTCAAAATATTTCATCAATTCAAAAGTTGCTATCTTCTGGTTAAAATACTTCATCAATTCAAAACAGCAGTGAACTCCTTCCCAACTTTGATGTCAATGTTGTTGAATACCTATTGCACACTATTCAAGCATGAATGATACGAAAAAAGAAGTAAATGTTTAGACTTTTATTTATCATGTTATATGCATGCCTATAACGAACTGGCTTGGTTTGGTCTAATTTTGTGGTCAGATTTGGAACAGATCAGTCCTGGTTCAGAACAATGAGTTGGTTTGGGTTAGCTCGCATTATAGTAGATTATCAAAATTTTAATCCTCTAACTTGTTTTAAAAACATAGAGAATGCTAGAACACACATATCATACAAATGTTATTTATACATCCTCTAGATTCATTTTTCATATAAATTACACAAAGTCAATGCAAATGTCTTACACAAGCTTAATAGCTCATGAATACTACATATATAGTTCCACGGCCATCTATTTTTTGGGATCACACTTAACATGAACCTAAATTTGACTTCACTTGCTCTAGATTAACCTAAATAAGGCCTATTTGAACAAATCAAACATAGGATAATATAATTTGCCCTAATATAAGCATACATGAACCAATTCAGACCTCAATTAACCTAATTTGGTACCGCAATGACTGTGATTAGGTCTAAATAGCCCTAGTCACCCACACATTCCACTAGGGTTATTTTGGAGTCTCCATGTCTATGATTGGGTCTAATTTGGTGCCGTAATGATTGTGATTGGTGCTGCAATATCTATGGCATCAAGTGAATTAAATGAGTTACAATGACTACATGAACACACATTAACAACTATCCTCATATCTCTGACCGATAAGAGTATACTAGCAACCAGAAGACAACTTCAATGGAATGTGGATGGCATTGTGTTTCTTCAAATGTACATGAAAATAGTAAAAAAAATGGTATGTACCACCAAGATGATACAAAAATTAGGGAGGAGCTTGCAATGTGAACATCTAAATGAGTTAGCAGTCAAGGAACTTATGTTAACCATAGTTGGAGAGGGGCCAACCAACATCATCACCATATGAACATGTAGATATCATGCCTTTCAATATGCAGTTAAGAAGGTCTATGATAAGAACGAGGCTTGGAGGTACAAGATTAGACTCAATCCTCGACTTCATTTTATGCATACAGTCTACGACTTCATAAAAGCAATGATACAAGCACTAGTACATAACCGGCCTTTAGTGTCTGTTATTTAAGGCATTTCATGTTGGTTTTTAAGAGACACCTATGTGGGCTCCGCTAAAAGCCCAACTGTTATGCGTCAGTTCTCAAACCGATGCCACAACCCTTCGTGCGCCACCAAAAATGTGCCAGCAGGGGGTATAGGCGTCGTTTATTAGCTTTGAAACCGACGCCATATACCTTCGCCCCACAGAAAGGGCGCCATCTGGGGTACTATCGGCGTCGGTTTATTAGTGATAACCAACACTATCTCACCCGCTGCCACGGCCGTGCTGGCCAGCACGGCCGTGGTGTCTGGCACCCGTGCCATGACCGTGCTGGACAGCACGGCCGTGGTGTCTGGCCTCATTAGGGAAATCGACGTCAGTTACTAGTAGGGCAACTGACACTGTAACCATTTGTCGTTGGTTTTATACAAATAATCGATGCCGATTTTATGTTTTTTTTCTGTCAGTCTGTAGACCTGCTGTGGCTGGTCACAGGATGAGAAACTTGCAGTTCAGTTATGAACTGTAGGTTTTACGACATCCATTGATATCATCCAACAACAGGCCACGAACTTGCAAAATTAACAACATAAATGTTCACACATTTAGCAACCTGCAGTTCTATTCAATTTTCACATATGTAGAAACATTCATGTAGCAATCTGTAGTTCCATTCATTTTCACATTCACACATGTAGAAACATTCATATAGCAACCAACAGTTTCATTCATTTTCACTCAGACACATGTAGAAATATTCAGACATGTAGAAACATTCACATATATTATAATTCAGAAATTCATTTACAAAATATCATTCTTTAGTCATTATTCTCTATCAACATCCCAATTATATGTTAAAACCCCCACTACTTATATGGTTGTTGCCCATTCTTCTCTTACTTCATTTAATTCTCCCGTCGTATAGGGAGCATGTACATCTGGTAAGGCCTTTCCTGTAGTGTGGTCAGTTTTAAACACCTATAAAGAGAATGATGTATATATATAATTAATGAGCTATAAATAAGAGTGATATATTTCATATTATCTAATGAGACTATATAATACCTCAGGAATGGTATCGATGCCCACTGTGGTATTTTGATAATCATGTGCATAAATCACATCACATAGTATGCACATGCCCATCCGTTGTCTTGTGTAGCACACTATAAATTGAAACATACAAAATATTAAAAAATACAACTAATTAAGCATTGTTCACATAAATAATATATACATTGCAGTCGGGAACTTACTTCCATGTTTGTCCAAATTATTTGTTGGTTCTTTTTCCTGGGGACCATTCCTCCAGCCTTTTTGAACTCATCTAAACCCCTACATGTTAATGTAACACAGTACATTGCATAATTAAATAGTAATGTAATAACATATGTTAACGGATATGAAAATGAAATATTTCTCATCGAAATAATGCCATTTTCATTTTGTGTCCATATCTTGAATTCAATTTAGTCCCCTTAGCATCTAGATAATAGACAGTGAACGTCTCGGGGACAATAACTAGTAACTCCCAATGCATACCACTAGAGGTAAAAAAGTTAAAAATTAATAACTCAAAATCCACAATAAAAATGTAATTTTCTTAAGTCCAAATTATAAGCAAAGTAAACTTACTCCACATTGAATGGAGCTATTATCAACATCTTCTTATTTTGAGAAAAACTTGTAAAAGCATCACATCAATATTGTTGAACTGACGGAGGGTCTTTAGCTACTAGACTAATCAAAGATGGAATCAAAAATCCTACATGTTCGGATGAAAAATCTGCACATATCTTGGCTAAGTAGCTACAAAACATGTATTACGTATGCATTAATAAATAAGAAACCAGATCACCAGATCTTACACAAGGTATATGGATGTATAAAGAAGATCTCACCTTATCCATAGCTCTATCACAGATGTATTTAGCCAATCATATCGAAACAAATCCAAAATATCTTGTATAAATAGGTTGCTTTCGTATGATTGACCTGCAACATCCGCATCTATAGAAACAGTTATAGGGCAATTTATATCATGTTTGCCTAACCATATTGCCATACCCCTACAATCAGGACCTAACGAGATAGGTAGGTCCTTTGGAACCCAACTTGGTAATGTAGGAGGTAGAGGTGGAGGCCTAGATGTTGTGGGTGTCTTCTTTTTAACCTGTATATATATATAATTTCAGATCAACTGACATCATATACACACACTAACAATTTAACGTAATGTAAATTTACCATACAGTTTCAGTATAGAGGACAGTTGCTTTTGGCCACAATATCACTCTGCCTTTTGCCTCACCAAGCATTTCACAATCTGGGTGGGCATATGGCAATGGAAGATCCATCCAGTTGGGGAATATACATAGCAGACTCACATGAACCCAACCAGCTGGTAATGGAAACCCATGAAACATTTCCCCTGGTAGGGATGGGTAAGTCGACACCTCTGCAACGACAAATTCTTTACTTTTTAGACGGCATGGCTTCAACCCCTACAAATTTTTGTGTAAAGAATGTTATATACATATATACATATCATCTTGAAAACATATCATCTTGAAAAGACTAGTTATTATGTCATAAAAATACTTACATTGGATGTGCTAGGTGGTGGGTCTACAGGATTACTCCCAACCTCTGTAGTAGGAGTAGAGCACGAAGCCATAGGTACTGTCTGCTGAGTGGCAGTCTGAGATGCCTGCCACTTGCTCAGTGCTTCTTCGAGTTTCCTATCAACTAGCTTATCTACCTATACATGGATAAAAGAAACGTTAGCTTCTGATTATTGAATTCTCTTTTATAGTAAAATTATAAAGAAAGAATAGGTTACCTCTTCTTGTGAAAGTCCCGCTTTTGGGACATGTTTGCGCTGGGATGGCCCAAAGAACGCTTCGATGCCCACACTAGTGCCTGCAGCCCTAACACGTCCAGGATACTCTGGGTTACCCAGAGGAACTGTCAATTCATCCATTATGCCCTCAGGGATGAACTTTCCTTGTTTCCTCATCTCGTGCAGCTCCCACTAATCACCAAAACAAAAATTTGTAATTAAGTAAACACCACAAATAATCAATATTCGAACGATTGCTATAAGAGTTGTATTTTACTATTTTTCAGCCACCTCAGCAATTGTGGGCTTCCTTATTTCTCCCTTCTTATTTTTCTTCCCAGCTATCCAGACATCATGGCAAGGCAGAGGTGTGCTACCTATAGTAGAGGACTCCTGAGTAGTAGTAGACTGA
Organism: Alisma plantago-aquatica; assembly: GCA_963693085.1. NCBI lineage: Eukaryota > Viridiplantae > Streptophyta > Magnoliopsida > Alismatales > Alismataceae > Alisma > Alisma plantago-aquatica. The sequence continues at coordinate 716,846,511 of OY856409.1, read as the reverse complement.
GCATTATCCTCAGACTGTAGTATTTGGCGAATGCCTGCATACCCCTTTGGGCCCATTGTGTGGTCATACACATTCAGTGCACGCCTTGCTTTTTACGCCTCATTGAGGGCCTAGTTAGTATGAACATTAATGATTTGGTTAGTAACACTAAATGTTAATCTTGAATAGGTGAATACAACATATATTAATTAAATTGGCAGTGACGCCTAATACCTTGAATTCATCAGTTTGTCTTGAAGCAACAAATGCGTCCCATTCTTCTTGGTCCAGGAAGTTCCACTGTTATGTGGCTTTCTTCTTCCTCTTATCACCTTATTTTATGTATTCTCGGGTAATATTTGTCCTATAGTTCCTTAGGACTCTCCCACAACGTTGCATCACTCATTTACGATGCAGCTTTTCATCCAATTCAAATATACTCTGCAAATTAGAATTGCTATTAACTAGTATCCAAAAAATTAGTAATCTAACAAATAGAATTGCAAATTAATAATAACTCACGCATAAATCCTTCCATATTACATCTTTCTTCTCCTTAAGAACTTTATGCCAAGAATCTATCTTACAACCGCAATGGCTACGAGTAACATACCCAAGATATGAAACAAACGAATTGCGATTCACTCCAAGTGCATTTCCTGCATTATCAAAATCCACAACAAGTTTGGGTCCATTGCCCCTTTGCGCTATTAACTTCTTCATCATAGTGATGCCCCTTCTCTTGTCAACTTTTTGGTGCTACTCATAAAGTGCCTCAAGTGCTTCAGAGGGTACATTTGCATCATCAACCTAAAATTTTGACAAAATAGACACACTTACAGGATATAACTAGAAATGGACATATAGATATAAATATATGATATATATTTTTAAAACTTACATTATGAGGCGGCGCATTGATGTCCTCACTCTCACGATAATCATCAGCATGGTCATCGGGAGAATGCTCAGCCATCTGAAAGTTCACATTCACATTGTAAAGTAATTCATATTGTAAAGCTCACATTGTAAAGTTCACATTCACATTGTAAAGTAATTCACATTGTAAAGTTCACATTCACATTGTAAAGTAATTAACATTGTAAAGTTCACATTCATAAAAATAAAACATATAAAAAATATAAACATGCCTCTAATATTGTGATTTTTTATCAATTAACAATCCTTCATTGTGATCTCCGCACACATACAAGTCATCATTAGCTTCAATATTTGTTGGTGTTGGCAACCCAACTGAGAATGGAATGGAGTCATCATACTTATCATAGTACTCTTCTTCATCTATAGGATCTTCAATGAACTGTCTTTTACCATGAAGAACAACCAACCATTTATCATTTGCAGGATCATCGATATAAAATACTTGTTTCATCTGTGATGCCAGTACAAATGGTTCACCCTTCTCACCAATCTTTTCAAAGTTCACTAAAGTGAAACCCAATTCATCCACTATAACTCCTTTGGTGTTATCAACCCAATTACATTTGAAGAGTGGAATTCTGAAATCTATGTAGTCAAACTCCCATATGTCTTCAATGATGCCGTAATAAGACATTTTAGCTTCACGTGGACTCTTATCCTTTGCACTTACAAAAAACATAGTCGACGCTTGAAGGGTGACCCCACTATTTTAGATGACACTCTTATCATCTTAGCACTTTGTGTAATATGTGAATCCATTAATGGCATACCCTTCATAAGACATAATAGTCAATTTCGGTTTAAAGGTGAGGCATTTGATAGTTTCAGTAATATCATCTGGTGTTTGAGATAGTGGATGTAAGACTTTCTCTTCGAACCACTTAATAAATGTCTTGTTATGCTCTCTAGCAAGCCACATTGTATTGGCTCGAGGATATTGTCTCTTGATGCAATTGGTATGTTCCTCGATATAAACACTCACTTCGTCCATGTTGTCTAAAATATACAAGTGACCTTGTTCCAACTTCTCACGGTTGATTACTTTCACCTGTGATCCCAAAATTCCTTTGCCAAATTGCTCCTCAATACTCTTGTCATTACCAGGAGTGTCATTATCACTGAGAAAGTCATTGCAAAAATCCATAACCTCTCTCGCCACATAACCCTCAATAATACTCCCTTCAGGCCGATAACGGTTTCGAACATCACTTTTAGAAACGCTCATGTATCGTTCAAAGGGATACATCCAATGCAAGAAAACTGGTCCCAACATTTTCACTTCCCTAGTCAAGTGGACAACAAGATGTACCATGATATCAAAGAACGACAGAGGAAAATACATCTCAAGCTGACATAGGGTAACAACCACTTCTCTTTGCAAATTATCGAGAGTATCAGGGTTAATAACTTTGTTGCACAGACTGTTGAAAAAGAAACAAAGTCTGGTGATTGCAAACCTTACATGCTTCAGCAATATAGATCGAATTGCCACAAGCAATATTTGTTGCATTAGAGTGTGACAATCATGAGATTTAAGACCTATCAACTTCAGATATTTCATTGATACCAATCTACGGATGTTGGATGAGTAACCCTGTGGCACCTTAACATTTACCAAACATTCACAAAAAGCTTTCTTCTTCTTTCTAGACAATGTGTAACAAAAGGGAGGTAAGTATGTTCTCTGATTTCCCATTTCACATAATTTTGTTAATTCTGACCTTATTCCCATTTCATGTAGGTCTAGTCTGGATTTTAGCCCATCTTTAGTGTTACCTGGTATATTCAACAAAGTACCAATGACACTATCACAAACATTTTTCTCAACGTGCATGACATCGATACAATGCCTGACTGTCAAAGAACTCCAATAAGGAAGATCCCAAAATATTGACTTCTTCTTGAATAAAGATTTGTCACTCTGTGTGGTCATAGTACATTGTGATCTCTTACCAAATTCATTGACAAAGTGTTTTACTCTTTCATAAACAACCTCCCCTGGTATAGGTTTAGGTGCACTCTGTTCCTCATTCAATCCATTGAATGCTTTGCGCTTCCTACAATACGGATGGAATTTTGTAAGAAACCTTCGATGACCGAGATATACAGTCTTACCGCCATATTTTAGTCTTGTTGAATCAGTGTTCTCTTCACATATAGGACACGCTTTAGCTCCTTTGACACTATATCCAGACAAATTCCCATATGTCGGAAAGTCATTAATAGTGCAAAACAACATAGCATGCAAATGAAATGTCTCTCTTCATGAAGCATCATAGGTAATCACACCTTCACCCCAGAGTTTCTTTAAGTCATCAATCAGAGGTTCAAGATAAACATCGATATCATTTCCATGTTGTTTAGGGCCCGATATCAACAACGACAGCATTACATACTTATTTTTCATACACAGCCAGGGAGGAAGATTGTATATAAAAAGCATGACTGGCCAAGTGCTATGTTGGCTGCTCAATGTCCCGTACAGATTCATCCCATCTGTACAAAGCCCAAGTCTTAGATTCCTGACTTCTTCACCAAATTCAGGGTACAATAGATCAATCTTCTTCCACTATGGGGAATCATATGTATGTCGTAGGATTCCATCATTATTTTTCTTAACATCTGCATGCGACCTCAAATTCTTCGCATCTATCGGATTGGAAAACAAGCATTGAAACTGTGATATTATTGGTAGATAACACATCACCTTGGTAGGAGAACTGGTTTTAGACTCCCCCGAAGTCGTCAATTTATACTGTGACGTACCACAGTTTGGACAATCTTTCAAATCCACATAGTCCTTTTGAAATAATACACAATCATTCGGGCATGCGTGTATCTTCTTGGCATCCATTCCCATTGGGAACAATAATTTCTTTACCTGGTATGTTGAGATTGGCAGCTCGTTTCCTTCATGAAGCATTTCTTTCAACAAAGATAACAATGACGTGAAGCTTTTGTAGCACCATCTATTGTTACCTTTCAGCTTATACAATCTCATCACAATGCTAAGCTTCGTAAACTTAGTACAAACTATGTATAATGATATCTCAGCATCATGCACAATGTTTCTAAAAATGGGAGGTGGATCGGTGTGCTCTACCCCACAACTATCCAGCATCACATCAACGATGTCTATTGGAACTGGTTCATTCACATCTACGTCATCATAGGCAATTTCTTCTTCCATACAAGTACTTCTATCGACATCCACTGGTTTCGAGTTTGAAATCTCTCCATGCTAGTGCCATTCTGTATAGCCTTGAATAATCCTGTTGCACATGACATGACTTTTGATTTCGTCACCAGTATTGACTTTCAAGTTGTTACCGCAATGCCTACATGGACAGTAGAACCTATCTCCAGGTTGTTTCCTATGTTCCTCGGCAAATCTAATAAACTGGTCAAGACCAGATACAAACTATGGGGTGCAGCGATTGTGAATGGACATCCATGATCTATCCATTCTATGATCAAAGAGAAAACAAGTATATATTACAACAAGATTAGGGTCTAGGGTTAACAGATTAGAGTTTTTGCATGGTTAAAACGTTAGGCCAACAAATACATGTGTTGTCATTCTTATATATAATAAATGTGTACCACCTATCCCATTCTTCAACACCTAATCTCACTAGTAAGTATATAATGTGTATTGGGTTTTCAAGAAAATTTCGGCAGCATTTCCCCGTTGTTCTCCAAGTACATATGTACTTAGAGAACAAACAGGGAAATGCTGCTGAAATTTTCTTGAAAACCCAATACACATTATACACTTACATCCTAAGTGAGATTAGGTGTTCAAGAACAGTCCCAAACCGGGGACTATCCAAGATTTACTCCTAATGAGTAAATCTTGGATGGGTTTCTAGGCCAACAAATACATGTGTTTTCATTCTATAACATTGATTTCAACATTTCGAGTGTCCATGCATGTTCATCATCAAGATAAAGATTACACATAAATTAGTATGACCTACCAAGGGATGGAGAGATTCATAATTGATTTTAAATTTCAAACTAGCTCATTCATTATCATCAATCTACATCATACAATAGGGATTCATGTAGATGTTAGGGTGACACATCACTACAAAATCAGAGATTTAACAATAGGGTTTTAATATCTTACATAGATTGATCACAAGATTTTAACAATATACTTAATTCAAGATTATGGTGAAATGTGTATTAGGGTTTTAATATCTTAATTCAACATGCATCAAAATTTACAGAATAAGGTCAAGCATTAGTATTCAATTGCAAATGTATCTTCTTCTTCCTGCTCCCTCCTTACCAAATGGATAAAAGCAAGGCCACGACCGTGTGGGCTGGCCACGGCCGTGGCCAGCCCACACGGTCGTGGCCTTGCTTTAATCCATTTGGTAAGGAGAGGGAGCAAGAAGAAGAAGAGGTGGAGGAAGAAGAGGTGGAGGCCCACACGGTCGTGACCTCCTTATGTTGCTTCCAGGCAGAGGATCGGGCAGCAGAACGGTAGGGCGAGCAGGTGTTGAGATAGCAAAAGAGAGGGAGAAAGCGAAGAGGGTACCTCCTCTGTCGAGCGGCGGCGGCGGCGGTGGTGAGTTGCATGTGTTGAGCGGCGGCGTGGCGGCAGCGTGGCAGCGAGCTGCAGGTCCAGCAGAGGCGGCGGCATGGCGGCAGCAGAGGCGACAACCTGAGTGGTGACGGCGGCAGGCGTGGAGGCAGTGGCAGTGAGCAGCGGCAAAGGAGAAATCGATCGCCGGACCAAACCCTGGAGTAGCGTGAGAATGAATGAAATAGAGAAAGGGTAAGAGTCGGGCTCGCACGGGTGTTGTTAAGTTAACAATAGGTGTCGGTTCCTAAATAAAATCGACACATAAAACTAACGGTGTCGGTTCTACAAACACACCGACACCTATTCTCAATGATAGTCATCAGTTTTTACTAGAAAAAAACCGACATCTATCTCTACATATGCCGATTAAAAAATTGTTCTCGATTAATTATCATAATCGTCGGTTTCTTTCAAAAACCGACGCTCAAAGGGTGTGAAAATTTTCCCGGGAACAATGCGGGAAAACCCATAAATGTCGGTTATTGTAGCAAAATCGACGACTAAAATGTGCCCAATTTCTGTTTCGCGAATAACCTTTCGTCGTCGGTTTAGTAGTTAATAACCGACGCCAAATGTTAAATTTTGGAGGTAATTTTTTTCACTGGAAATTTTGGATTTGGCGGTTAATTTTAGGCATCGGTTTATTATTAGGGAACCGACACTGAATAAAAGCAATACCCATATCTGGTCGATAGATGTCAATTTTTTATTAAACCGAGGCTTTAGGGTTTAGGTGTAGGTGTATATATACAACCGACGCCTTTAAAAGTGATGTTATAAGCCATTTCTGTAGTAGTGAAGTAGGTAATCATGGAAGAGTCAGACTTGATGGTGAAGGAATAAGCATAATCCAAAAGAGAGGAAAAAAATGTTTATGATTTTCAATGGAGGGTTGTGGTGTGCTCTGAACGCCTCTGGATGCCAAGTTTGTCTAATCGTTGTGAGAGGGAACATTTTGTGTGTGTCCAAAGTGTGTTCCACCATGTTTATCTTTGCAATTGATACTGACACCCTTCAATTTTCAGCTCCATGAGATTCAAGTTGTAGAGTAGCAAGGTGTCTTAAAGGTCTATAGAAAAGTAAGGAATTCACATAGGCAGGAGTGGTGCAATCATCAAATTTTAAAGATTAAAGAAACCTACCTTTTTAATACTATCAGATATCACCTTTATCTTTAGGATCTCAGGTGGAAAATGATAATCTATAGGAAGAAATTAACAAAGATGGAAATAGAGTGCAGGTGATAAGCATATATGCTTTTTCCATAAGTTGTCTTATGAGATAAAATTCAAATCCATAAACATGTGGCGTGTGAGAAATGACTGACTAAGAGAGTAGGTGAGCTATTGCGAGGCATTTCTTATAATAAAGAGTGGAGGGGCATGACGAGGAGGGGAAAATGTCACACCCCAATCTCACATAATCCACAAATCACGAGATTAGGACGCGACAGGATGAGATTTACACATAAGCCAATCACTCTTCACTTTTTAAAACTTTTTTAAAGATATTAATAGGATAATCTGATTGATGCTGTAAATTGAAACTAAACAAACTGCGGAAGCATCTTTATTATCTGACTAGCAATATAAGCAGAGTCTTCATCATATTACATTGTCCGACATATAATAAAGCATAACAGATAATTTACATCTCTGTACACATTCTCTCTCTCACTCACACCTTGTCCCGAAGATCGAGGGGAATGGACTAAGAGACCTCTAACTACTAACTACATATACCTTCTACAGACTAAGCGATAGGATGAAAGGATCCTTCAGATTTCCTGCTGCTGATGATAACCTAAAAATGTTTTGAGTAGAGGTATGAGCCTACTCGCTCAGTGAATAGCATTTCACTTAGCTATCACTAAACAACTCGTCAGGTTTAATAACTGAAAATAAACATAAATGCAGAACTAAACAAGGCAGTTCTAATAACATAGCAGATATACAGATATTAATCACATTTCTAAGCATCAACCGGTATTTCAGGTAAATGAACAGTTATATAAATTTACTGTGAGCCTACTTGATTATTTATTCATTTTATTATTATGCCCTAAATATATGCAGTGTACTCTGCATATAAAGATCCGCAACAAATTCATGCTACGATCCCACCGTACAAGACTTAGCGACACACCCGGGAAATGCTAAGTCTGACACCAGCCCTGCTCTGCCACAGGGACACTGGCTCGCCGGCTAGAAACATAGGCTCTACGGCCTCAAAGCACTACTTTGAGTGCACCCGACTCCTCCTTAAACCTGAGTACACCGGCGGAGAGTCACAGGGTTACCTTCGTGACACAAGCACGAATGGTGTTAGATAACCAAGTTTTATTTTCTTATTCCCAGTGCCATCGTGACACAAGCACGATTGTTGTTAGATACTTCTTTCCTCTTTCCTCGTTTGTCCGTGACACAAGCACGGATGATGTTGCAACATGAGTTTCACCCCTAAGTTGCAGATACCTCTTAGGGGTTCTACGGTGTTAGGGCATCTAGGTCTATACTTGATTAACAAATAAACATTTAAACAGTAATATCACATTTCATGCATTTTGCACAATCTGAACATCACAAAAGCACATATATATATTTATCATAAATAAACAGGATTCAAAATCATTCATCCAGTTTCAATGCTAAACATCAATATTTGAAATCAGTTAATACATTACAACAATAATACAGGAAATTTCATCATTTTCATTAAGCATATCACGTAGTTCAATTCTAATGGGTCTAACATACTCTATTGTATGAACTATACTGTTTAGAAGTTATATCAATTGATACAGAAGCAATTAAACATTTAAATTGAGTTAAATATTGATTTCTAAATGAACTACTACTCACTCTTCAGGAACTCGGCCGACCAAACTGGGAACTCGGCCGATCGGCTGACAACTCGGCCGATCCACCCGCAACTCGGCCGATCCAAACCCTGATCGATTTTCCTATAAAGGGAAACTCGGCCGAATCATGTCCAATTCGGCCGATCAAAACACTGATCGTTAATCCTAATAAGGAAACTCGACCGAATCACTGTGTAACTCGGCCGATTAAAAACTAACCTTGCTGTAGATCTAACTAAACTCCAATTGAATGCTAAATCGAACTAATTGCCAAGGATTTGTATCCTAACCTTTTAGTCGAGCTCGAGAGCTGGCCCTAGCTCACCGTTTCGAGCTGCTCCTTGCGCCTAAGGGTTCCTGGAACAAGCCTGCTGCAATCCAACAGTGTTTTCCCCACACGTTCAGGTTGAGGAAGGTCAAGCTAAAGTACTAAATCGAAGCTGAAGCTTCGGATTTCTGCTCTGGACTCTTGGTCGTACTTCATGGCAAACTCCCCTTGTAGCTTTGTGCGCCCAAAAGGGCTCTTGGCCGACCGCCATAGCTGTAGTAGCTACTGGCCGCAGCTACAGGGCGCCGCCCTAGCTGTTGGTCGGGTAGGCATGGAACGGAAGGGGAAGGGAAGAGGAGTGGAGGAAGAAGAAGAGCAGAAGTCTAGGCGTGGCTGGTCGGAGCTGAAGGGCCGAAGAAATCGCCCCATATCGCTGTCTCTGGTTCCCTGCTGTGCGCCGCTTCAAGCGGTTGCTCGTTTGCTCTGTAAGTGATCGGGTGAAGAAGGGGTAAGGGTCAAAGCCGCGGAGGGGGCCGGCTGCAATTTACCCAGGAAAAAAACCAATATTTACAACTAGGTCCCTACACACTCAAATGTCCATATCTTTTAACTCGGAAGTCGGTTTCGAGTGATTTTCTTGCAACGTTTTAAGCACGGAATTCTCTATAATATCAAGGCATAAAATTATGTTATCTAGCTTGTCACAACTGGTCAAATCACTAATTGCAACAGTGAGTACTCAACTCAACTTAATTTACTAATTAATCAACATTAATATCATTAGTCGCCTCAGGTGATTCAAACTCAACTATTGATTCACAAATTAACTTATTTTGATTATTCATGATATTTAATTTGATACTCAACACTAATTGAGATGTTTTCACGTAATTCAAGATATTTATTAGATAATCAGGGAGTGGGTCATAACAGAAAACTTCTAGGTGTTCCTAGTTAAGAGATCAAACCATTTCCTTATTCTTCGTTATTCAGTTACACCTACCTTTACCCAGGCTAACAGCAAGGGTGATGAGTATGAAGTGTTTGTCCAAGGCTAGGGATGGGTGTAAGTCTTGGCTTGTAGCCTACCTAAATGCAATGTCAGTGCTTAGACTTTTTTGTGTGGATGACTTACATATTGTACATGCTAGTTGTTGTAGTAGGAACGTCTGAGTCTTTCTCTCATGGTGGAGCAACACTACAACACATTCTCATCATTATGGATGCCAAACCTAAGATGGTATCAAGAAGTGATATATATTTTGAACATAAATGAATATTTGAAGTAATAACAGAGTTGAAGAACCACATCCACCATGCTATCAATATATACTAATAGGCGTAAATAGAAAACTACCTGAGCTTGTTCTCAATCTAGTTATTCTAAATTCCATGTACTTTCTAGCAAGCTAGAAGAATACCCCTAATGGTACTGGAAGAAATGTGCATGTTTGGAATGGTAGTAGCATTAGGTTGAAAAGATTTGAGTAATTTAAACCAAAAATCTAACTAAAATAGAGTGTAACTTTCATCTTAAAATAGTGCACTATATGAATGGAGTAACTGCTAATTGGAATCTTACCCATCTAGCTACAAAGGTACACTAAACTCATTCATTCGATAAAATTAATCATCTTCAATCATCCCTCACCTAATATCAATTAGCTGACTCCTATTAATCCAACTTCCAAGTGTCTTGCCGGTGGCAGACTATCAAGTATAGAAAATATAATGCAGAATAGACACAAGTTTTCATTACTAACCAAGTTCAGATGCAAGCAAGGAGTAATGAAGCTCACATCCAAGTTCATTTTCATCCATGTTCCTTGGCATGTCTCATGAGATAAATCTCAATTTAGTCTCATTCCTTCCGCCTGGAAGAGTTTTCCAAGGTGGGCAAGTTCCTAAAGAAAGATGATAAGATTGTAAATACCTCATCATTAATAAATCCAACACATCCATCCTTTATCTAAATGCTTATAGATGCTTACATCATTGAAATAAGAAATATTTGCAATTTCATTTCATTCAACTTGATTAGAATGTACCGTTCAAAATGAAATGTTGTTGCTTTTGATTTACTAAAAATATTTAAGATTAGCAATAGTTGAACTTATGACTCCTACTAACTAGTGGCACATTGGAAGGAAGCTGTAATGACCCTGACCTGGGTTATGAGGTAACCCTATTTGTTTTGGCTAAGTAAGTTTCTTAGAAATTTAATATTATCCTCTAAGGTGTTTTTTATCACGTGACACACTTATGTTCCAAGTTTGGTCATGATTGAATGCTGTTTGAGCAATGTTTCTTTATTTTGGACCAAAGTGCAATTTACCAAAGATGAGGGGTTATATTGCAACATGTCACATGTTGAACGTTCCCTAAGTGTTTTATCATTATAAGAAAGGGAATGATGCTAAGCGATGGCTTGTGGAAATCCTAAATACCAAGTTTGAACTTGTTTGAATAATGTTAGTACCTTGTGCACCAGTTTTGGTACAAATTGTAATTTACCCAAAATGTAGGGTTGATATGCAAATTAACACCTCTAGAGTGTTCCTACTTCCTATATGTATAATTTAGAGGAGAGATAATGAATTATACACCATGTTTGAATAATTTAGGAGTGCTAGTATTCTTGGTGATGAAAAGACCAAGAAAGGGGTTGAATGGAAACCCTAATTTGAGCTTGTATTGAGTGTATCAGGTTGTAGTGTTAGATGGGAGTCCCTATCATCCAGGGAGCCAAAGAGGAGACCCCCATATCGTGTTTTTAACTCTTTGCTTTTGTAAAAACTAGCTAAGAACCTCAATAAAGCAATGGATATCGACTTGCAACTTTCCTTGGGAAAGGTTGCATTGAATTGTGAATATAATAATGTGAGTGGAAGTGGTTTGTCCTAGAAGATAACCAAAGGGGGATGACCCATATCCCTTGCATTATCCTCAAGTTTTTATTTTGCATGGAAAGATAAAGATGGAATGTAGGCAAGTACATGTGTCAATCCATGCATGGCCATGTGGCATCTACTAGTAGTAAGGTGATAAAACCTTTTACACTCTCTCTCATGAACCTCAAGTATATATACCCTTCCTTTCACCCCTTAGTGAAATTTTTTGAATCCTACCACCTTCTTGCTCTTAGATATCGTGCACAGAGTCTTGGTATCATGCATAGGTGAAGTGGTATCATGCATAGGGCCTTGGGTATCAGCCATAGCAAGTGATATCGGCCATAGCATGTTGATATCGTCCATAGCAAGTTGATATCGGCCAAATGAAGTGATATTGGCCACAAGTGAAGGGGATATCGGCCAAAAGTGAGGGCATATTGTGCATGAGTAGTTAGGTATCGTGCAAGATTCTAAGGATCAATAAGGAGCTCAAATCTTAACCCTAAGGTAAGGCCATGATCATCTTCAACCTTGGATGGAAGCATGGATCTAGGGTTATGATCTTCCTTTCTTTTCTTCTTCACCAAGTTCTTAACTACGGTGATTCCTTGTATATGAAGGAGTTTTAAACGAGACTTGGACTTTTTATAAGTCATCTTCAACCTTAGGAACGTGAATATTTGGATCTTGGAGCTTTGAAGTTGTTCTTGAGGCGGGTTATATAACTTGAACCCAAACATGTTATTATTCACCATCTTTCTTACTATATTTGATGATCTACTTTCAATTCCAAGATTTTCTTGAATACTTTACATATCTATGAGTTCTAGTAGTTTCTTAGACCTGTTATCCTTGTACTAGACCAAGTAGAACGAATATCTAGAGCTTGAAGATGATGATATCACCTTACAAAGTGATATCGGGTTCAAGCACACAAGAAAGCACCTCTAACCCGATATGGTGATGTACATACACCACTAAAATGATATGGAAATGAGTTTATACTTCCTTGCACGATATGGTAATGTAGTATACACCTCTTTGACAATATGAGGTCAAGCATACACCTGTTTGCCCGATATGGTGTGAACCACACACACCTCTTTGCCTGATATGGTGTGAAGCGCACACACACCTCTTTGCCCGATATGGTGTGAATCACACACACACCTCTTTTCACGATATGGTGTGAAGCACACATACACCTCTAAGGTGATATGGTAAGCACACATACACCTCTAAGGTGATATGGTAAGCAAACATACACCTCTAAAGTGATATGGCGAGAAAGCACACACCACTTACCCGATTGGTAAGCAAGCATACACCTCTTACCCGATATGGTAAGCACACATACACCTCTAATGTGATATGGTAAGCAAGCATACACCTCTAAATGATATTGGGTTAAGAATACACCTCTTGGACGATATGGTGTTGAGCACACATCTCTAAAATTATATGGTGGGTAACCCAATACACTAGATGGAAAAAGTGGTAAGGTGGTTAATACCCTATAACATGTGATGGCCAATACATTAACGTAGGATGTGGCCAATATCTTCAAGTGAGGTGACGATGTTACACCCATGTATGGTGAAGGTGATACACCATATGATTGGTAAGGTTGATACCTTGATGAGTAAGGGTATGAGGGATATGATGATGTCTAGCTCGATATACACCTAACCCAATACATGTGTTCAACTTGACATACATGATTCAACCCGATACACCTTGTAAAGGTGAGGGAAAAACACTCTTAGGAGTAATGAGTATAACACCAAGTAATGGTGTAGCTAATACCTTGATAGGTGAAACACCTAAAGTGGTTGATAATGGTCAACCCTATATCAACAATGCCTTAAACCGAGATGAGTCCATATCACTTGATGATAGTTGGGTAATTCAAGTGTGTGACTTATGGCCAATACACTACATGATAAATGTCAAAACATATACTAAAGCAACATAAAACCTTGAGGCATACAAGACAAAATCTCAATTTGTTCATAAAACCATCACACACTAAATCTGAGGACCTGAGAGTACAGAGATGACACATAGGACTTCTATCTACAAGACACGACAGACAGTAAACTCTACCTGAGCTATTACTATTGTCCCTACTGTTGTTATCCTTCCTCTGTAGAATGGTCTCTAACTCCTTTGTATGTCCACCTAAAAATTGTGGATCCCACGGGTGAGACAATTGTCCCAGTGAGAGATATAACTCTCCGCCAACAATGTTATTATCATAGTTAAGCAGTATAAAACTGAGTAGAGGTTCTTCTATATTAATAAGCAAGGTCAATCACTATGGATAAGCAAATTAGAATATTTCTCATCTTTTAAAATATTGTAACTGTCTATGATAGAGCAATAAATCATCTATTCACTTCATAAGGAATAAGAAGAACATGTGTGTCATTTACCCATCATATTATGCCAACATCTCAAGCTTATCCTGTGATAATATTATTATGTTATGATATCCATGAATCATTCTCATTTCTATATTGTTGGCCTCAACCCATTTGCTGATCAGATATTGGATTATAACAATCTTATAAGAGATCAACCAGGTATTGATTGTACCAATCCTACTAGAGTTCAACCGGGTATTGGATTATACCAATCTTGAGATCACAACCAGGTATTGGACTATGCCACTGAGATCATAGAGTTCATCCAGGTATTGGATTGTACCATTCCTAAGATCACAGCCAGGTATTGGACTCTGCCAATCCTGATAGAGTTCAACAAGGTATTGGATTGCACCAATCCTGAGATCATAGAGTTCAGCCATGTATTGGATTGTACCAATCCTGAGATCACAGCCATGTATTGGACTTTGGCAATCCTGATAGAGTTCAATCAGGTTTTGGATTGCACCAATCTTGAGATCATAGAGTTCAGCCAGGTATTGGATTGTACCAATCCTAAGTAGGGATGGCAAAAATCCCCATAAGGCTCATACCCACATGACCCGAATGTGCATAGACCCAATTATAATGGGTTTTATGGATCTTTATTACAAATTGGGTCTTAATGGGGATCGGCATGTTGTACCCATTTTCTAACTAGAGGCCCACTAGAGCCCACTAACACCCACGAGGCCACAAAAACCTACTCTCTATCTCGCCTCCCCCCAACCCCCATCCTCTATCAGTTGTCACTCCTCCTCACCCCCTTCCATTCCAGATCTGCAAAAAATTAGTGGCTTCTCTCCCATCTTCGGTTCCCTCAAGAGCTCCTCACTCTCGATTCCCCAAGAATGTCGTCTCTCAGCTGCAGCATCGTCCCCGCCGCCCTGTTGGGTAAGCTTATAAAGGATTCCGGTTGGCGGCCTTTTCCTGCTCCCACTGTTGTGTCCTCCTACGGCCGACGAACTTCTCGGTGCTCGGCCTGAATCATTGCTTGAGAAGTCGGTGGCTTGAAGCCGCACTTCGAAAGCTGATGGCTCGAGACCGCTGATTCAGTCCCCGGAATGTAGCAAAGCTTCTCTCTCTGTGAGTTACAAAAATATGGAAAATGAACGCTTTGATCCGACATCTCACCAACCTCGACCAGCAATTCTACTCCAATCATCTGGTCTTAGCGTTCTCAATCTTGCCACAAGAGTAGGACATCGCAGCCACCACCACGGCGATAGTGGGGATCATGCAAAGCAGTACGCCGAGGATACAACAACTAGTATTAGCGTGGAATGTAGTTTCTAGGGAGCTCAGTGAAGGAATTTTTTGCTTACTCAAGATTTTTTGTTCTTTGTCCTAATCAAATGAAATAACTTCAAGCATTGGTGCTTTGAAGACTGGCATGGTGGCGTCCAAGATCAAAAGTATCATACCTAATTCCTGCATCTTTTGTCTAATTCGTACTGGATGAACCTAATGAAAGGTCGGCGGATGGTGGCAAGAGTCCAGATCCCAACAAGACAAAAAACAGTTATGTGGTACCAGAAATCTGGAATGGAGGAAGGAAAAGCTACTGATCCATAATATTGGTTGCACACAAGATGTTTGCTTTTTTGTCTGCGTAAAGCAGTTTGCACTTGTTTCATTTATGCCAATCACCACTTTGTTGTTTTTTCAGTTCAAGGTTGCTGCTTCATGTGTAATATAATTGTGTAAACATGTATTGGAATAAAATTGATAAATATTGCATATTGTCTACTTGGATTGTGGAATGAGTTCAAAGTTGCACATTTTAGTTACAAATCATATAATGTAAATTATCTACAGATGCAAATTATACGCTTGAAATATTATTTTGCAAATACACATATGTAGGGGCTATGCTGCAAATTGTGAGAAAGATAATATGGGGTTGATTTTCTAATTGTTCACATTGAGTGTCTAGTTCACGGAGTTGGTCAATAATGGGTTATAATGGGTCCCCATAACCCATTGGGGTGGGTATGAGTATTACCTATTATATATTTTCTTCAAATGGGGTGGGTATGGGTTGAGTCAAAATTCAAATGGGTATAGTGGGTATGGGTATGGGTTGCTCATACTCGCCCATTTGCCATCCCTAATCCTGAGATCACAGCTAGGCAATCGTGATAGAGTTCAGCCAGGTATTGGATTGTACCAATCCTGAGATCACACTCAGGTATTGGACTCTGTCAATCATGATAGAGTTTAGCCAGGTATTGGATTACACCAATCCTGAGATCACATCTAGGTATTGGACAATACCAATCATGAGATTACAGCCAGGTATTGGATTACACCAAACTTGATATCACAACCATATTGCTAAAATCCCATAGTAGTAGCAATCCCATAGTAGTTGGGATACCTTTATGTTTCCCTTTCACATTCATTATGGGATATCAATCCCTTAAATTCATCATTGAATACCACATCCTTTTTCTAGGCATTATACCATGGGGCAAGCCATCATATCTATTCACATTCTTTATGTAATACAAGTATTCCTCTTATCTCATTTAAACATATTCAAAACACTACAACCCTTATTTGTCTATATGCATAAAGCATGTATGATCAAAATTTCATTATTATGACCATTTATTATTATTGTGATGTTACTGGGTTTCCATTTCCCCTAGTTTATTTTGAACATTACCAATTCTTACATGAGACTTTTATAAACATCTTGTCACCTCTCACAAGGCAACAACTATTCACATGGCTCACCAGGCCCATTAAACATCTTGTCACCTCTTACTAGACAACAACTACTCACATGGCTCACAAGGCCATTAAACATCTTGTGACCTCTCTCTAGGCAACAACTATTCACATGGCTAACAAGGCCATTAAACATCTTGTCACCTCTCACTAGGCAACAACTATTCACATGGCTAACAAGGCCATTAAACATCTTGTCACCTCCCACTAGGCAACAACTATATCTAGGTCCTAAGACCTAGATAATTGGTATTATATGAAACATCATAGCTCATGCTTGGCTATGTTCATTATCTCGTGCTTTTAGTATGGTTTCAATATGGTTAGGGTGTCCCTATATTAACCAACTGTAGTTTAAAATCATATCATTACCCTTCATTAGGGTTAAGGTTTCCCTTATTAAGCCGACTAGGGTTTTCAAGTATATTCATTAAGAATCGCAACCCTAATTTAGACTCCACACATATTAGGAGTATCAATGTATACTCATTACATGAGTACTAAACAAGTATAAGGGTCTCTTTCATCCTCACTAGGATATTGATTATTTCATACTCCATTAGGTTGGCTCAATCCTTCTCTCAAGGTACATTGGCCCATATTTACCAAAATGCCTTAAACCCTTTATGTCTTAAAGTGTCCTTTGATATACCATACTACATGTATTACTCAATCAAGTGTATTGAATTGAGGTGCTTCCACCCTATCGGGAAAAGAGGTGTGTGCTTGCTTCCATATCGGGTAAAGAGGTATGTGTGTACTCCACACCATATCGGGCAAAGAGGTGTGTGTGTGCTTTACACCATATCGGGCAAAGAGGTTTGTGTACACACCATATCGGGCAAAGAGGTGTGTGTTTGCTTCACACCATATCGGGCAAAGAGGTGTGTGTATGCTTCCATATTACCAATGAGGTGTATCTTGATCACCATATCGTTCATGAAGTGTGTGTGTGTGCCACCATATTGTGCAAGGAAGTATAAACGCATATCCATATCGTTTTAGTGGTGTAGGTGCATCACCATATCAGGTTAGAGGTGCTTGCTTTGTGCTTAAGCCCGATATCACTTTATAAGGTCATACCATCATCTTCAAGCTCTAGACCTTCGTTCTACTTGTTCAAGTTCATGGAAAATAGTCCTAGGTTACTACTAGAGCTCATGGATTCATCCAGTATGCAAGAAAATTCTATTTGAAAATAAATCATTTAGCTAAAGCAAGATTGATGATAAATAATAACATAATTGAGTTCAAGTTATATAACCCGCCTCAAGAGCAACTTCAAACCTTTCCAAGGCTGAAGGTGAGCTTCTAAAAGGTCCAAGACTTGAGCTCCTCAGCCCTATGCATGATATCGCACCACTTGTGGCCGATATCCCTCACCACTTGTGGTTGATATCCCTCACTTATGGCTGATATCCCTCACTTGGCCGAAATCACTTTGCAACGGGTGATATCACTTTGCTATGGGTGATACCAAGGCTCTATGCACGATAATCCTTCACCCTTACATAATACCAAGACTCTATGCACGATATCTAAGAGCAAGGGGGTGATAGATTTCGAAAAATTCCACTTATGGGTTAAAGGAAGGGTATATATACTTGAGATTCATGAAAAAGTGTGTATATGAGGTGTCATCTTTTTAAGCTACTAGGTGACATGTGTCTATGCATAGTTGACACGTGTCCTTGCATGCACTCATATTTATCTTTTCATGCAAAACACTTCAAGTTAATCTAGAGATGATATTTTGTCCATTAGTTATCTTGTTTGATAAGATATCTTATCTTTATCTTCATAAATTATGCAAACTGATACAACTTTTGCAAGGAGCATCTAACTCGTCATGGATCACCTCCTTGGGGTTCTTAGCTCATCATGGACAAGGCCAAGAGTTCAAAAACCGATATAGGATACCCTCTATAGCTACTTGGCCGATAGGCACTCCCATATGGACTCTACAACTCAATACAAGTTCAAATTAGGGTTTCACATTCAACCCTTTCTTGATCTTTTCATCACCAAGAGTACCATACTCAAATATGATTCAAACATAGTTCCTCCATCTTTATCTCTCCTCTTAATGATACTAGGAGGGATTAGGGAGACTCTAGAGGTGGTAATTTTCATATCAACCCTACATTTTGGGTAAATTACAATTTGTAACAAAATTGGTACACAAGTCACTAACATTATCCAACCAAGTTCAAACTTGGAATTTAGACTTTCCACAAGCCACCACCTAGCATCATTCTCTTTCTTATGATGATAAAAACACTTAGGGCACGTTCAAAATGTGAAAAATTGCAATATAGCCCCTCATCTTGGGTAAATTGCATTTTGGTCCAAAATAAGAGAACATTGCTCAAACGTTATTCAAATAGGACCAAACTTGAAACATAAGTTTGTTACCTGATAAAAAAAATCTTTAAAGAATTATATTATATTCCTAAGCAACTTATTTAGGATAAACAAACAAGGTTAGCCCTAAACCAGGTCAGGGATGTTGCAAGTTATAAACCCCTAACAACGATTTCATCCCCGAAATTCCAAATGAAGGAAGACAATTGTCATTCATGCATCATATAATCAAGTCTCCACATAACATCTCAATGTCATCGAGATGCCATAGAACTTTGACCAGCACAAAGTCCCTCCATTTAGGTTTATCATAGAATCTGTCATACAGGACACATATTCAACTGTCCTTTTCATTAATGATTGTAGTGTCAATTCTGTGTCAGGTAACACTTTTCTTAGTCAGAGAAGCGTTATACATACTTTGTATAATTCGGTGTTAAACCTCATTGCTTTGTCACCTTTTCAACTTACATGTAACAAGATCCTTGATCTTGAGAGTTTTCCATACCCCTCACTTAGTTTAGCATTTTACCCTCAAGGAAAGACTAGAGTTACATTCTAGCATCCATTTGGAACTACAAATCTTATCATACTTTTATTGTGCCAATCTAATCTGTTGACACACTACTAAACCAACTATCACCTTAGCTGTTTATTTTCTTATAATAAGGAGAGGATACTTGTCAAAGAAGAACTTATCTCAAAGGTATCTCTAGATGTTATGTATAAATTGCCTCAATAGATCTAGATAGGGATATTCGAAGGAACTATTTTTATCTTGATAAGCTTCATAATGATTCTACAATTATTTATTCAACTCATACATCCTTGCCGATGTCATGTTTATGTGGAGCATAAACCCCTAACATATGGTATCCATACTACAGTATGTAACTAGACTAATCTCAAAGTTGGCCCTTCTAGGTAATCAAACATTATTCATCTTATCAGGAGTCGTGTTCTCATTATCTCAAACCATTGAAAGTTCTTGGATACTAGGATCCTTTACCTTGGTATCCATTATATGTGCCAAAAACACATCAAATCCTCATCGTTTCTATCCTCTGTTGTTATTTTCAAAACCAAACATATAATATATAGGACCTTTCTTATCACATATAGCTTTGCCTTGGAATCAAAATATAGGACTAATCAATACTTTTCAAAGTATCCCATTATAGATTACTTCTAATCTATGCATATCAAGTATCATAAGACTTACTTGTTTGTCATGTTATTGAAAGGAAGGAATATAAGGAAACATAGTCCTTCTTATCACCCCATCATCATTTAGGGTTGTTTATTCAAGAAAAGAGATTATCACCTTACTTGAGTATTGCATGAACTCTTAATCATTTATTTGTCATTCAATTTTGTTTCCTCTTAGGTTCCTTTCCATCAACATAAGAATTATAAAGATGATTACATATCATCATCCCTTAGCATAATCATCATCATGATTACTAAATCTGGGTATTCCAACCCTTCGTCCATCACTGAACATTGTCACCTTTTATCAGGTAAATCTTACCTCTAGGTCCTCAGACCAAGGTATTCATTATACTAAACATCTTTTTTTGTTTATAAGTTGAACTGTGAATAACTCAGATTCCTTCATATATCAATTAGGATGTGGTAGAAATATCCATGCCACATCTCCTACTTCATTATGCTCTTTAGATTGTCTCAAAATGACTACTTGATCAGAGTAATCAGAAAGATAACAATCTAAGAGTTCCATACTTACCTTGCTTTCAATAGATGAATACCTGGCCAGGGTATTCAAGAACTAAAATTAGATAGTATGCATTTGTTTTATATTATGTTTCATCTCTTTAAGTTTTACTACTTATTATCTCAAATTTTCCTTGGGTGTTTCTTTTACATCTCTTCCCTTTCTACATGAAGAGAGAAATTTCAAAACATATAAGAGAATATTGGACTGAATATAGGTTCTCATCCTTATTATCTCTTCCTCATGCCCTCATAGGACTAATTAAAGGAAGCTCAACAACAACCACCTTATGATTATCAGATAAAATCAATAGAAGACATATCAGAATGAAAAAGCTCTATCTGACTATCACCCCTCGTGGTCATCTACCACTTTAGGTTGACTCAAACATAGAGTCTAGCTGTTTCATGTTGTTACCTTTTCCTTTTTACACAATTGGGTTGTAACTTTCATAAGTCCTGCCGAGTCTGCCTCAGTTGTTGGGTCATCTCCTCCCTTCTTTTTGAATAAAAGGGTTTAGTATGCTCAACATGTCCATAACTATAACATATCTTGTCCTCGTACCATAGTCTTATCGGTCTTATTACCGATGTAAAAGCTAAGTTAGGAGTTCTTATTGGTGGAAAGTTAGGACTTTTGCCTTTATAGTGACTACTACCCTGGTGCACTAGGCATTTATTGCACTGTTGGTACCAAAATTGTTGGCTTTTAGAACAACTAGGCAAATGTTTCTAGAATTATAGAGGCCTTTCCTTAATTCTTAGCTTATTGCCCCTCCTTGGGCATTGCCATAACAGATGTACTATCTGTCTATACTTATGTCAGAGTCTATTTTCTTGCCATATATTTATCCTTATCACATTTTCCACTGTTCCAACATGACTATGTCATTCAGGAACCCTTTCAGAACCCAATGTTTCTACATTAAGGGCTGGTAACCTAAGTTGTATTGCTTGTATCCAGTCCTCTTTATTCATCATTGTTGTCCTAAACTACCCAACAAGAGCATAAAGAGCAAGGATTCTCTATTCTAATTGGGTTAAGATGGGAATTCTCAGGCACTCATTCTTCTCTTTCCTGACCCCTTGCACCTTCTCCTAGTGTAACAACATTGCTCTTAGCAACGTGTTCCTCATGTTCTCCAGTCATTTTTAAACTTCACACTTTCTTTTACATAAGAAGAAGTCACTATAGGATATACTGGAGGACACTAGAATAGACTCAACACCTTAGTACTATGTCTCTGTAGACTCAGCGAACCTTAAGCTCTAATACCAAACTTGTAACGACCACCACCGAACTGACAACCAAATCATTACTAATTATGTGGAATAATCATAAGCAACAGATTACTAAAAAAAACTAAAAATTAAAACCATCTTCGCAAAGAGATCCATTTCATAACTTTATATACATTGGGGTTCACATTGTACATACATTGTACCATCTAATCTTGAGGTTAACATATAACAATTGTTTTGTCAAAACATATACTGAAGCAACATAAAACCATGAGGCATACAAGCTAAAATCTCAGTTTGTTCATAAAACCATCATGCACTAAATCCGAGGACCTGAGAGTATAGAGACAACACATAGGACTTCTATCTACAAGACACGACAGATAGTATACTCAATCTAAGCTATTACTATTGTACTTGCTATTGTTATCTTTCCTCTACAGAACGGTCTCTACCTCCTCATGCACGTCCACCTAAAAATTGTGGATCCCACAGGGTGAGACAATTGTCCCAGTGAGAGATATAACTCTCTGCCAACAATGTTATTATCACAGTTAAGCAGTATAAAATTGAGTAGAGGTTCTTCTATATTAATAAGCAAGGTTAATCACTATGGATAAGAAAATTTGAATATATCTCATCTTTTAAAACATTGTAACTATCTATGATAGAGCAATAAATCATCTATTCACTTCATAAGGAATAAGAAGAGCATGTGTATCATTTACCAATCATATTATGCCAACATCTCAAGCTTTTCCTGTGATAATATTATCATGTTATGATATCCATGAATCATTCTCATTTCTATACTGTTGGCCTCAGCCCATTTGCTGATCAGATATTGGATTATAACGATCTTGTAAGAGTTCAGCCAGGTATTGGATTGTACCAATCCTGATAGAGTTCAGCCAGTTATTGGATTATACCAATCTTGAGATCACAACCAGGAATTGGACTATGCCAATCATGATAGAGTTCATCTAGGTATTAGATTGCACTAATCCTGAGATCATAGAGTTTAGCCAGGTATTGGATTGTACCAATCCTGAGATCACAACCAAGTATTGGATTCTGCCAATCCTAATAGAGTTCAACCAGGTATTGGATTGCAACAATCCTGAGATCATAGAGTTCATCCAGGTATTGGATTGTACCAATCCTGAGATCACAGCCAGGTATTGGACTCTATCAATCCTGATAGAGTTTATCCAGGTATTGGATTGCACCATTCCTGAGATCATAGAGTTCAGCCAGGTATTGGATTGTACCAATTCTGAGATCACAACCAGGTATTGGACTCTGCCAATCCTGATAGAGTTCAGCCAGGTATTGGATTTTACCAATCTTGAGATCACAACCAGGTATTGGACTCTGCCAATCCTGATAGAGTTCAGCCAGGTATTGGATTACACCAATCCTGAGATCACAACCAAGTATTGGACTATACCAATCCTGAGATTACATCCAGGTATTGGATTACACCAATCTTGATATCACAACCATATTGGTAAGAATCCCATAGTAGTTGGGATACCTTTATGTTTCCCTTTCACATTCATTATGGGATATCAATCCCTTAAATTCATAATTGAATACCACATCCTTTTTCAAGGCATTATACCCTAGGGCAAGCCATCGTATCTATTCACATTCTTTATGTAATACAAGAATTCCTCTTATCTCATTTAAACATATTCAAAACACTACAACCCTTATTTGGCTATATGCTTAAAGCATGTTTGATCAAGATTTCATTTTTATTATGACCATTTATTATTGTTATGATGTTACTGGGTTTCCATTTCCCCTAGTTTATTTTGCACATTACCATTTCTTACATGAGACTTTTATAAACATCTTGTCCCCTCTCACTAGGCAACAACTATTCACATGGCTCACTAGGCCCAATAAACATCTTGTCACGTCTTACTAGGCAACAACTATTCACATGGCTCATAAGGCCATTAAACATCTTGTCACCTCTCTCTAGGCAACAACTATTCACATGGCTAACAAAGCCATTAAACATCTTGTCACCTCTCATTAGGCAACAACTATTCACATGGCGAACAAGGACATTAAACATCTTGTAACCTCTCACTAGGCAACACCTATCTCTAGGTCCTAAAACCAAGATAATTGGTAATATATGAAACAACATAGATCATGTTTGGCTATTTTCATTATCTCATGCTTTCAGCATGGTTTCAATATGGCTAGGGTTTCCCTTTATTAACCAATTGTAGTTTCAAATCATATCATTACCCTTCAATAGGGTTAAGGTTTCCCTTATTAATCCGACTAGGGTTTCAAGTATATTCATCAAGAATCACAACCCTAATTTAGACTCCACACATATTAGGAGTATCAATGTATACTCATTACATGAGTACTAAACAAGTATAAGTTTCTCTTTCATCTTCACTAGGATATTGATTATTTCATACTCCATTAGGTTGGCCCAATCCTTCTCTCAAGGTACATTAGCCCATATTTATCAAAATTCCTTAAACCCTTTATGTCTTAAAGTATCCTCTGACATAACATACTACATGTATTACTCAATCAAGAGTATTGAATTGAGGTGCTTCCACCCTATTGGGCAAAGAGGTGTGTGCTTGCTTCCATATCGGGCAAAGAGGTGTGTGTGTGCTCCACACCATATCGGGAAAAGAGGTGTGTGTTTTCTTTACACCATATCGGGCAAAGAGGTGTGTGTATGCTTCACACCATATCGGGTAAAGAGGTGTGTGTATGCTTCACACCATATAGGGCAAAGAGGTGTGTGTATGCTTCCATATTAGTCATGAGGTGTATCTTAATAACCATATCGTTCATGAGGTGTGTGTGTGCCACCATATCGTGCAAGGAAGTATAAACTCATATCCATATTGTTTTAGTGGTGTAGGAGCATCACCATATCGGGTTAGAGGTGCTTGCTTATGTGCTTGAACCTGATATCACTTTATAAGGTGATATCATCATCTTCAAGCTCTAGACCTTCATTCTACTTGTTATAGTTCATGGAAAATAGTTCTAGGTTACTACTAGAGCTCATGGATTCATCAATTATGCAAGAAAATTCTATTTGAAAATAAATCATTTAACTAAGTCAAGATTGATGATAAATAATAACATAATTGAGTTCAAGTTATATAACCCACCTCAAGAGCAACTTCAAAGCTCCAAGATCCAAAGATTCACGTTCTCAAGGTTGAAGGTGAGATTCTCAAAGGTCCAAGACTTGAGCTCATCATCTCTATGCATGATACCTCAGCACTTGTGGCTGATATCCCTCACTTATGGCAGATATCACTTTGCAATGGGTGATATCACTTTGCTATGGGTGATACCAAGGCTCTATGCATGATAATCCTTCACCCTTGCAGAATAACAAGACTCTATGCATGATATATAAGAGAAAGGGGGTGATATATTTCGAAAAATTCCACTTATGTGTGAAAGGAAGGATATATATACTTGAGGTTCATGAAAAAGTGTGTATATGAGGTGTCATCTTTTTAAGCTACTAGGTGACACGTGTCCATGCATGGTTGACACGTGTCCTTGCATGCAATCATATTTATCTTGTCATGCAAAACACTTGAGTATAATCTAGAGATGATATTTCAGCCATTAGTTATCTTGTTTGATAAGATATCTTATCTTTATCTTCATAAATTATGCAAACTGATACAACTTTTGCAAGGAACATCCAACTCATCATGGATCACCTCCTTGAGGTGCTTAAATCATCATCGACAAGGCCAAGAGTTCAAAAACCGATATGGGATCCCCTCTATGGCTCCTTGGCCAATAGGCACTTCCAATAGGACTCTACAACTCAATACAAGTTCAAATTAGGGTTTCACATTCAACCCTTTCTTGGTCTTTTCATCACCAAGAGTACCATACTCAAATATGATTCAAAAATGGTGCATACTCCTTTCTCTCTCCTATAAATGATACTAGGAGGGAGTAGGGACACTCTAGAGGTGGGAATTTGCATATCAACCCCACATTTTGGGTAAATTACAATTTGTAACAAAATTGGTACACAAGTCACTAACATTATCCAACCAAGTTCAAACTTGGAATTTAAGCTTTCCACAAGCCACCACCTAGCATCATTCTCTTTCTTATGATTCTAAAACACTTAGGGAACGTTCAACATGTAAAAAATTTCAATATAACCCATCATCTTGGGTAAATTGCATTTTGATCCAAAACAAGAGAACATTGCTCAAACGTTATTCAAACATGATAAAACTTGAAACATAAGTTTGTTACCTGATAAAAAAACTCTTTAAAGAATTATATTAAAGTTCTAAGTAACTTATTTAGGCTAAAAAAACAAGGTTAGCCCTAAACCAGGTCAGGGATGTTACAAGTTATAAACCCCTAACAAGGATTTTATCCCCGAAATCCCAGATGAAGGAAGACAATTGTCGTTCATGCATCATATCATCAAGTCTCCACATAACATCTCGATGTCATGGAGATGCCATAGAACTTTGACTAGCACAATGTCCCTCGATTTAGGTTTATCATAGAATCTGTGATACATGACACAAATTCAATTGTCCTTTTCATTAATGATTGTAGTGTCACTAACACCCAAACCCTCTGCTCTTCCTCTTCTATGGAGGTTCCTACCCATCTCGAATACACCATTTCCCTTGATCTCACTGCTAACTCCATGAGGCTGCTGAAGGTCTTCACCCTACGAAGTGTCATAACAACCATTGAAAACAACATAGACAACAACAAGGTCAACATCATGGATGTAACAAGGGATATCACCCTTCTGATTCCGGGACATACAGTCCTGAAACCTAAAATAATTTCTCCAACCCAGCTTCTCTACTCAGTTCCTGAAGGAACAAAGATTGGCCATCTTTTCGGTTAACCATTCCTTGTGGCTCCAACTTTGTTCAAGCCAACCTTACAAAATGGTCTGCTGATTTGGGTGCTTTTGAGGCTCTTGCAGGGGGTCTGACTGGATCGCCATCTCAAACCTTCCTCCACACCTTTGGGAAGTTGAGATCTTCCGTGATATAACACATACTATAGGAGCCACCCTACAATACATTAGTCCTGAGATGTACTACCCTACTCAATACATAAAAGCCTTCTATCTCCTCTCTGTTAAACAAGTTATTTCACTCCCCACCGCCATCAACATTAGACTTGGTGAAACAATTTATAACATAAAACTCTCAGTTGAACACCCCTCTGCTACCAAGACTGCCTTCTCGGACCTTATAGCTCATCCGCCTTCATGGTACCATCCATCAAAAAGCCAGAACCCCTAAATACAAACCACAAACCTGGTGACAGACACTTGGTTTGGGAAATAAATCCAACCCCGACTACATCTTCGGGAAACTCAAACAAATCTCAAAACATCAAAAGACAAAGAACTTCTCCACCCAAAGACAATTCCACATCCCTCATCAGCCCTAGCAACACCTTCCCCTCTCAAACAAAAGGAGGCAACCCATCCATAAATATTAGCTCAGATACTATGAATAAGCTTAAATATGTTATCATTGATGAGATCAGGTCTTTGTAGAGTCTGAAGCAGAAAAGCAAAGGAAAAGGAGACAGCATCATAAAGTCTATTCAACCAATGTTGTCTAGCCCAGAAGGAGTTAAGAAAAGACACATCTTCAATGGCTTGGATATAGGTACTTTCGAACCCAGTTCATTAACTTCAAATATTTTAGATAAACCAGACAACAGTGCTTTTTCTTCTCCTACTTATTCATCGTTAGACTATGATTTGGAAAAAACCAAAGATATGGAATCTTGGTCCAATATAGCTAGTTTCACATCCTTTGCTGACAAAATAGGAATTAAATTTGAGCAAGAACTAGAAGCCCACAAAGCCCTCGACAATATAGAAAGTTACTTGGGGTGGTCCAACCAAAGGAAAATAGAAGAAACTTATAAAATTTCAACCACTTGAGTTTCCTGTAAGACCCCTATAGGATTCAAATTAACACACATCTTTGAAATGAAAATCACATCTCGGAATGTCTGTGGGGATTCCAGTCTCAAAAGACGCAAAGAAATTAGATACCACATCTATAAAAACAACATTGACCTAATAACTACAAGAAACCAAAACAAATCTCTCTCCTTTTGCTCTCAAAACTATTGGTGGAAATAAGATATCAAAATGGTTTCAAATTCCTCCATCTAGTTTTAAAGGTGGCCTTCTAGTAGGGTACAACAACAAGATTCTCACTATCACAAAAAAGGAAAGTTATAACTTTTCCATATCCCTCACTTTTAAAAACATCTCTGATGGCTTCACTTGGATCTTTACGAGAGTATATGGTAAACATGCGTACAACAAAGTAGCTTTCCTCTCAGAATTGTCTTCCATCGTGGCTACTCTCCATCATCTTCCCTAGCTCCTTGGAGGGGATTTTAACATTATAAACCAACCCTCTAACAGATACAACCCAACCCTTCAAACTCCGCTTCTACCCTTTCTCCCACTGACAGATCCTTCACTCATCTTCTCTCTACTCACAACATGCTAGATATCCAACCCTCCAATGTGGCCTTCACCTGGTCCAGGAACCAATCTTTTGCCAGGCTGGACCACTTCATCTGCTCCTCCAGTTGGGAGGACAAATTCCCTCTTGCAAATGTTCACATTGCAAATAGAGCTATATCAGACCATTTTCCCATTATCATTGACACCTCTTCTTCTTCTTGGGGCTCCCGACCCTTCCACTTTGACAACTTTTGGCTCACCCTCCCAAACTTCAGAAAAACTTGCTTAGACAACTAGTGTCTTGCTGAACCTCACACCTCAAATCTTGGTCTTCACATCCTTCAAAACACTAAACATATCAAAAAGTTCATACAAAATTGGAAACACCGACACCCCCCTCAACCTATCAAACTCCCTTAGAGACATTGAACAACAATTCTTCTATGTGGACCAGGACCCTTCTGCGGACCCTGCTCTTATTCTCTCTATCAAAGCTGAAATTGATCACATCAAAAACTGTCTGGACTTGAAATGGAGACAGAGAGAAAAAATCTCCTGGGCTAAGGATGGAGACAAAACACAAGATTTTTCTACAAGATCTGCAACAACAATCACAGGAAAAACTCTATAGCCTACCTCAACATCAATGGAACCATAACTATGAACAAACACATGATTACAACACACATTGTCAAACACTTCACAAACATCTTCAATACTAAACATCAACCTATCTGTCTAAACACTCTTGACTGGGATGCTCTCTGCCCTACAAAAATCTTACAACCACAATCCCTCACTCTCCCATTTTGCTTTGAAGAACTTGACCTTGCTATCAAATCCCTGGGACTAAACAAATCTTCGGGGCCTGATGGCCTAAATGTTGAGTTCCACCTTGCAAATTGGAATCACTACAGAAAAGACTTTCTCACCGTGCTTCAGGGTCTCCAAAATAGCAACAATGCTCACTGCATTCTTAAACACCTAAACAAAACCCTCATTGCTCTCATCAAGAAATATGACCAGCCTGATCTTATAATGCAATATAGACCTATAAGCCTCATCAACACCTCTTACAAAATCATAGCAAAAACCCTGGCCAACAGAATAAAACCCCATATAAACCACATCATCCCACTAATCCAGAATGCCTTCTCAAAGGGTGTAGCATTCAAGATGCCTACCTTATGGTAAATGAAACTATCCATTTCTGCCACACCAACAAAACCAAAATTCTCGCCATAAAATTAGACTTTGAAAAAGCTTTCGACTTCATTAACTGGAACTGCCTCATCAAAACCATGGCGGGCCTTGGCTTCCCTAACAAATGGATAAAATGGATACATGCATGTATTTCTACAAATCACTTCTCCACCATCATAAATGGAGCACCATTTGGATACTTCAAAAATACAAATGGCCTCAGACAAGGGGACCCACTCTCACCCTAATTCTTCATCATAGTTACCTCCATCCTCACCAGAATGATCAAATTAGGGGTTTATGGAGGCCTAATAGCCACACCACCTGAGTGTATGGAGAACATCATTCAATTTGCTGATGACACTATAATCCTTATCACAACAGAAGACAACTCAGTTATAAACACCATCAGGATCTTAGGCATCTTCTCCTACATCTCAGGGCTCAGAATCAACCTTAAAAAATCCTCCATCTTTAGTGTTCACATTGACCAACATACGATGAATAAATAAAAAAACCTTTCTTAGGTGCAAGATTGAAAACTTTCCTCTCAGCTATTTGGGTTTCCCCATCACTCCACTTAGAATCTCCCATACGACTTGGAACCCAATCATTGAAAAAATACAAAATAGACTATCTTCTTGGTCAAACAATTTCCTGAATCTTGCTGGCCGACTCACTCTCCTCAACAATGATATCACTCTGATTACTACTCACTACCTCAGTTGTATCCCTCTCCCCTCGAAGACCAGAAACACCATTGACAAAATTAGAAGAAACTTCCTATGGAACAACCACCACAATACCACTATAGCGGGAAAGCACATCCACTTCGTGAACTGGTAACCATCACAGCTCCCATCAACCAAGGTGGATGGGGCATCATAAATCTAGAAAACCACACTTTAAGCTTGATTACTAAAATCATAAACAGCCTAGCAAAGAACAAAAATAAAATATGGCAAAACCTGATCATGGGAAAATACTACCAGGATTCCCCCCCCCCATGGCATAAGACTAAGAAATATAAGGCTTCGCCACTTTGGAAGTACATCAACAAACATATCACCCTTATCAAGCAAATCATCTGCACCCCTCCACACTCTCAGAATGTTATATCCTTTTGGGATGGCCCATGGTTCAAAAATAACACCATCAAGAACATGAACATCGACTGGATTATCCCAAAAAATCTTGAAAAAATCACCACGACCAAAGCTCTTGGCCTCCTAACCAACAATAGACCAAATGCTCTCAAACATTTGATACTTCCTCACATAAACCAAGTCGAACTCAACAACATCATCTATGAGTTAGAATACAACACCTCAAATGACATTACATGGAGGTGGGGTGTGAAATATACACCAAAAGAGGCATACTCATTCCTTTCTTTCAGAGGCATCTCCTCACCAAGTTCAAACAGCTGGAAACATAGATGGCCACAAAAACTTAAAATCTTTCTTTGGCTTCTTCTAAATAACAAACT
The DNA here is from genome assembly GCA_963693085.1 of Alisma plantago-aquatica. Taxonomy (NCBI): domain Eukaryota; kingdom Viridiplantae; phylum Streptophyta; class Magnoliopsida; order Alismatales; family Alismataceae; genus Alisma; species Alisma plantago-aquatica. The sequence continues at coordinate 716,815,263 of OY856409.1, read as the reverse complement.
CTTCACAGACCAAAATTTAAGTAAAAGAGGTTTCATCAGTCCATCTAGGTATATCCTTTGTACGAGAGAAGTGGAGACTGTGGATCACATCTTCAACCACTGCAATTTTTCATTTAACATTATTAAACACTTCTTAAAAATCGAACACCACGATCTAAACCTCATGAAATTTCCATCAGTCCTCAAGCCGCTTAGGAACATCCACTAGCTTCTTGCTGACGATTTCCTAGTTACCATCTTCTAAAATTTATGGCAAGAAAGGAACAACTGAAGATTCAATAATAATAAGAAACCCAAGAATATCATCATAATTTCAATAGAATCAGATCTAAATGTTATTCATCACTGTAGGACAACATGCAGTTGAAGAAATAGTGGAAACTAATGCAGGCCAATCGGAAGCAGAATATCTATGCCATCTTAAGGAGATGCTCGATGAAGAAACTGGAACTGATCTTCTTCATGGTGCTGCCAGGATTTTACTATAACTTTCCTCTAAATCTTGTATGATGGGGCTTGTTAAGGGGTGCCTCCCCCATAGACACTTTTTATGTAGACCTAGCTGCTTTTTATTTTCTAGTTACAGTAGTGTAAAACCGGACATTGCAGGTGAAAGCTTGCATTTTGTCAGCAACTTTATGATAGTAATGGAAAATGACCTTTATAATAAAAAAAAACTATGGTCTGACTATACTAGGACCATGGACTTCTTTTTTTGCTGCTACATAGTGCTAAGAAGTAGGCGCTTGTGCAAATATGGAGGTCTTTCCTATGATTATCCGGTGAAAAAATGAAAATTTCTGGTTTACTGATGACGAAAAAAGCTGAAAATTATTACAATATTAGCAAGTGTAATTGAGTGACCAACCAAATATGTATTTCTAGCTAGATATATGCATTCACTGTAGAACCTTTTTGACAAAGGACTCAATCAGACCTATATTTCATGAATCCTTTTAACCATCTAGTATGGTCGTAAATAGCCCAAAGAGAATTGCCTTTGTTTCTTAAACCGACACCAACCAGATAGCCTAGCTCTTGTACCACCATATTAGTCTCAATAGATGGACTGTTACTATATGATTTTAAAAAGTCAAATACTTGGATGAATTGTGGAGAAAATAAGAAAACATACATACAGTTTGGCATTCGGTTGTAGCATAGAAATTGCATTAACCAAATTCTAATATTGTTTGTCTTTGTGAGACTAATCATTGTGTTTTCTAGAATAGAAGAAAAATGTTAACTATACTTGGGAAGCATGTATGTCAGAGTTCAGAAATGTATACGTGCGAAAATTTACAGAATCTGCATTTCTATTAGATATATATCAAATTTAGCATGTATCATTAAGGTGGAGATTGCAACTGAGAACTATTGTTAACATGACACGTTTTCCTTAACATAGTGCAAATGACGTGACTGATACATGAACATGGAAAATTGTTCATGTGATGCACTTGACTTGATATCATAACAAAACTTTCTACAAGATTTAATATATTTACAAATAACTTTGCTGTATAATACAGTTACAAATAGAGACGCCAGGAAAGGCCTTTTGATCTTATGAAAAATTTATGGAAATGCTACAAATAGTGTACTTGATCAAATTGGTAACTCTTGGTAGAGGAAACTACGTTTGGCACCATAGACTACTACTTGGATGATGTGAGATCCTGAACATGTACGACAAATAGATGAGCATAAATTGTTCTGACCCATGTAGTATAAATATTGACCTGTACCTCCGTAGGGAACGATTATTATAACATATCAGGAATTTCTACTATTTAATAGACTTGTAGAGAAGTAAACCACCTACATTTTAGATAGTCCGTTAAGCTAGCAACAGAGAGAACATAAATGTTCGTCACTAGACATAGCAAGTAATATGATCAGAAACTGAGGTGATTATATGACTTTTTGCCTAGTGGTGGATATATTGATTATTCTTTGTTTGATTTTGTATGTCATTTCTGGAATATATTGACCTTATCTGTATAGATTATCCCTACTCTAGAATTGATCTTCATATTAAGAATCATGATTTTGGTTTAAATTTGGATTCCTTCATTTGTTCGACAGGGCCTTAAAACAACCTCATGCATACTACAAACTCACATGACGGTGGTCACAACCACAATTGTTAAACTAGAAGATAAGAGGGAAAGTGACTAGGGCTAGTGTGCAAGTGTTTGAGCAGGACAAAAACTAGGGAGGTAAGAAAGCTCAAAAGTATGACAGCTTGCTGGGGGAAAATCAAGAGATTCATGAAAGTTACAAGGATTAGAGATGTTAGTAGAAGATTGCATTTTTTATACTTCAAACAAAATACTTGCCATCTCAATCATGTAAGTTCAACGTCATCAAGAAATTTCTTAGGTTTTTGTTAATATGCTAGAATAATTACATAACAATGGCAATTTGTTCCTCCTAGGAAAGTTGGATGGAAAATAACGTCTGATCTAGTGCACCTCCAGTGCTGATCACAATGCATAATAAATATCAGCCGGTGTATTCAAAAGAAAAATATCATGTGTGTACAGAGCATGCATAGGAACATCCGTATATTCTGAAGGAGGAAACAACAAATGGTTTCTAAGTTAAATTCGTAGCATGCATAGCATGAAGTAGTACACATGAAACGCAAACAACTAATAAGCGAAGCCCACATATAAGAAAATGAGCACCCGTCTCACTACCGTTGTTACAAAAGGGCAGATGTATAAATATAAACACCAAATTGAAATTCTTATTTCAAGTATGCAAAATCCCGGTATATAAAAATGTGAAACCAATAAAAGTACAGTCATACCTACAAAGTACAGAATGTGATGTAATAAATGTTACGCAAGTACACACGGATGCATACCTATTTGTGAGATATTAAATTACTAGATCAGAGGTCTTCTCAGCAGAAACTTTTCTAACATTAAATTTTCCTTGCTCTATGTAAACGTTAACATACTGGTTCTGTAGCATATACTAAAAAAAGTGCTACTGGCATAGCACAAACATGAAGGAATAGATGCACAATACAGAAAGATAGTGTAGCATCAAAAATTAAAGACCTGATCAGAATGACGGGAGTAGGCCGGTGTCAAGGTGGTCGTAGACGTACCCATCGGGGAAACAACACCCAAGGAGATGTGATCCTCTGCAGAGACTTGATCCTCATCAGTATCATGCTTTGCTAATCTGCACTAGGTGCGGAGCCAGTCTCGGCATAGACCTTGTGGGAGGGGTATCAGATGGCATTCTCGGCCTTCCTTTTCTTTCACTTCTCGCCCGGTACAGCATGATGCTAGCCTCGCGGTCGATGCCAGCATGGCACGGTGGAACCTGGTGGTAGTCTGAGTTTGGCAGCATGGCCAATTATAGCCGCAACGTCGACCAGGACGTCAGTGATGTACGACTTCGAGACGTCACTTATGGAGAATTCGTCAGGAACCATGCCTACCTTAGAGGAGGAGACTTGCAGCATCAGATGAGAAGATAGTAAGGACAGTAGACTAGATCACCGAGAGTAGAACTTTGTGGCCAAGTGATGGTGTGAAGACGGTTAGGAAGATAATCAAGGAACAATGCGATTGATAGCTTTTCAGTCCCCTCGCAGGGATCTGTCCCACCGACACCTCATCTCCGACAGTCTGTGAGGTCAATTGCGAACTGGGGGAAGGGGATTACGGGTGTGGGGGAGCGATCGATCAGGTGTTGTGGTGAGGAGGAAGGAACATGGAGAGGGGCGCCATCGGGGCGCAATCAAACGGGAGGGATAGATCGAGGTGAGGGTGTGTAACACTCCTGACCTGAGTTATGGCTTAATCCTAGAAGTTTTACTTAAGTAATTTGAAAAATAATTAAGGCCATTTGTGAAGTTTATTTTCAAAATTGAGCTTATATGCAAACTAAGTGTGCATTATATGATCATCTAAGTGTAAAGTGTGATTTACCTAAGATGAGAGGTTATATTGCAAATGTTATATGTTGAATGTATTCTAAGTGTTTTAACATCATGAAAGAGAAAATGATACTAAGTGGTGGCTTATGGAAAGCCTAAAAATCTAAGTGGAAATTTGTTTGAAAAATGCTAAGTGCTTTGTGCATCAATTGTGGTATAAATTGTAAATATTCAAAATGTTGGGTTGATGTGTAAATTACCACCTCTAGATTGTCTTTACTCCTACCTAGTATCATTTAGAGGAAAGACAAATAATTTGACATTATATTTGAATCATCTTAGAGTGATGGCACTCTTGATAATGAAAAGACCAAGAAAATATAGAAGTTGAAAGTTATACACATGAGCTATATCGAGTTTTGAACTTAGAATGGGAGTCCCTATCGGCCATAGAGCCATAAAGGGGGGTCTCTTATCAGTTTTGTTGAACCTTAGTTTTGCCCATGATGAGAAAGATACTTCAAAAGAAATGATATGTATCGACTTGCAAATTTGTCTTATAAAAAGGTGGAGTTGAATATAATAAATGTAGTGAGTGGAAGAAGATAACTAAAGAGACGACCATTATCCCTTGCTTTATCCTTGGACTTTTATTTTTGCATGACAAGATAAATGATGGGATCCATGTAAATAATATGTGTCGACCATGCATGGCTAGGTGGCATGTAGTAGCTTAAGATAATGACACCTCTTACACTCTTTTCCATAAAACTCAAGTATAAATACCTTTCTCTTCACTTTTTAGTAGAATTTTTTAATCTTGTTAGCAACCTTCCCTTAGATATTGTGCATGCCACTCTTGTATCATGCATAAGTGAGGAGAGTTAAGTGATAGAGCTTGATATCGTCCAAGGATAAAAAATATCGGCCAAGTAGGTTATAGTAACATAACAAAGGTGATATCGGCCATTGGGAGTAGAGATATCGTGCAAAAGATTAGGAGCCCAAGTCTTGGATCTTGGAGAAAGCTCATCTTCAACCGTGGAATGTGAGGAGTTGAATCTTGAAGCTTTGAAGTTGCTTTAGAGGTGGGATATATAACTTGAACCCATCTATGTTATTATCTATTCTTCAATATTGTTCAACTTGTTGATTATATTCAAAGATTTAGATTTCCTTTGATCAATTGATATATCTATGAGTTCCAATAAGTAATTAGGACTATTGCCCATGGTTTAGAATGATAAAACAAAGGTCTTGAGGTTGATGATGATGACATCATCATTTTATAACCCGATATGGGTTGAAGAATCTTGAAATCCGATATGGAACCTAAGATGGAGGTTCACCCGATATAAAAGTAGGTGATACCTCATACATGATATGAGGCATCTCCTATGGACGACATGGAAGATACTTATCTATACCTTATACGTGATACAAGGCTAAAGCTATATCTTTTACATGATATGGGCAAAACCCTAGATGAAGAAATGGGAACCCGATATGCTTTGAAAACCAATTGTCCTTAAAACCTGATATACCCTATTACTTTGTGATGGGTTGAAGAGCAATTAAGTATCCATCTTGGCGTGTATTTATAATGAAAGAACTGAACCTTGAATGTATAAAAAGGTTTTGAGTTCAACGGCTTATCTATTATAGGAATCTGATATAGTAATCCAAGATGGAATCCGATATGGTAATCCAAGAAGGAAACCGATATGGTAAACCCAAGATGGAGACCGATATGGTAATTAAAGATAGAAAACTGGTATGGAAGTTTAATATGGAAAACTGATATGACAAACTAAGGTAAAGAACCAATATAATATTATTTTTATACTACTTAAATGATACATAGTAAAGCCATAATGATATGCCCAATATGGTGCACTCCTGTGCACGATATGAGAATCCAATATACATCTCTATACCCGATATGAGATCAAGAATCTAACATATACACAATATGAGGTTGATTTAAGATGATAAAAGTAAAGTAATAGCTAATCCAACATGACTACATGATATGGTGTTAAGGGATATGCCCTAAACCTGATATGATGGTGTGGTGTCACCACATGATTAATATGGATACATGATATGATGATATGTGCATCTTCAAGCATGATAGGATAACATTATCCACCATGATACCTGATATGGTAGACACATGCTCCAATTAATTAGGCTTGTCTAAGTAATGTATATGATTAATGCAACATTGAGACACAATGAGTTTAATTAAATTTGATAATGATAAGCGAATAAACCTTAAGAGGTGAATTAAGTAATTGACATCCTAGTAAGGATGAGAGAGAAACTAAGATTGGAAAGTTAATTATGTGACGAACATACTCTTAAGATGAGTGGAGTATGATTTAGGGTTTAATATTTGCTAATGAAATCTTGAAACCCTAATCAGTTGATAAAAGGGAACCATAACCCTAATTCAGTGGAAAGAATGTGTTATTTAGTATTACATGGTTGTGACATGTGTTTCAAATTGATTGATAACATGATATATTAACCATGTAGGTATCATTAGGTAATGAGCATAGCTAAGTAAGAGTTATGATGTTATATGATACAAATTTACTGAGCTATGTGAACTATGTGAATAAATACCTTGGCCTGATGACCTAGAGGAAATGGCTATCTGCTAAGTGGTGATAATACTCAGTGATGAGTTAAGGGTTTGAATACCCAAGTGATGATGATGATAAGAGATTGAGATTCTAAGTGATCTATGTATTTCACAGAACATGAAAGTACTTGATAAACACATTTATGTTTTTCTTTGTAGCATCTGATATAATTCTTGTTTGTAACTTGATTGATGCTAAAAGATATAGTAATGCACTTAATTAAGCAAGATAATTATTATCATGTAGTTGCCCAAACCATAGATCCATTCAGTGTTAGTATTTGCTGAATGGTGAAACGAGTTTTACTCGGTATGCATATTTTTGAATATGTGATCATTAAAAGAGGGTGCTCAGTGGACTCCCCAAACTAAATGAGGGTGCTCAGTGAACTCCTCAAATACACCAAGTTGCTCAGTGGACTTCCTGATGAAACTTAACCAAGATTGCTCAGTGGTCATCCTGATGGCAAATAATTCAGGAAGGCTTAGTGGTCTTCTCCCGAAGAGAGTACATGCTATGGTTGTAACTCTATAGAGAAGATGTCGCTATACCCCGACATAGCTAATTACAGAAGGCACAAGATGTCATGCTAAATCTAAGTGGTCTCGTACTGACCTAGAAATGCGAGGTCTTGACAGCCGGCTCTGCCACTGACCTTGTATGGTACCAATTTTTGAAAAATATAGTCTTTAACTACAAAAAAAAATTATAGCAAAAATCCCAAAATTTGTAGCTAAAAGCTTTGGCTACATTTATCATTACATTTAGAATATGAAACTAATACCGTGTAGCTAATTGTTTAGGCTACATTTTTTAAAGTTGTAGTTAGTTATTCCTCTGGCTACAAATTCATATGTAACCCTTAAAAATGTCCTTACACATAAAAATGTAGTTTCCATTGTAGCTAAATATATGACTACAATTCAATTTGTAGCTATGATATGTAGGGAGAGATGACATTGGTTACAATTTATATATGTAGTTCATGTATAGAAAACATTAGCACTTACTACACTTGTAATTATAGCTAGTGTGAAGTGAAAGACATCATGTACTACACATACATATGTAGTGAGAGACATTATGTATCCAGTCAGTCGCTTGCCAATATAGATGGGGTTTTCAAAAAGAAGAAAAATGAATAGTGATCAAGATCAAGTTGTGCTTATAATGTCAATAATGATACTTTTATTTATATTTAAACAATGAGTACACATGGGGAGGACATTAACCTGGCCCCTATTTTACAATATACATGGAAAAAAGATACATGTATACAATATCTTCTTCTGACTGCCTGTATCCACTACAGACTCTATATGCCACATGATCATGAGCATCTGATACATGTATACAATATCTTCTTCTGACTGCCTATATCCACTGCAAACTCTATATGCCACATGATCATGAGCATCTTCTTTTATCTTGATTTTTCTTTTGTATTGATTCTGCCATTTGTATCGTCAACAAATATGATAGCTTTGATAAACTCATAAGAAGAGAAAGACTGCTAAGGTATTTCTCTTCTTGATTGAAAATAGAGAACTTCTCAGTGCTCTGCTTCTTATTGGTCATCGGAAGCTCCTGTAGTTGATATTGATATTCATGGAGATTCTTGAAAGACAAATCATTCTCATCAACAACTAGCAGTTCGACCCAATTTATGATACTCCAATCAAGGTTATGCAATGAGTTTGTTTTTCTAGGATGAAGATGTGATACGAAGGACTTCTCTACAATCATTCTTGGCATCAAATAACCTGACTTGCAAAAAAGGTCATAGTGAATGATCAAGTTGCCTTGCTAAAAGTTATACATATCAGAATTTATACAAAACATAGCTATATATGAGTTATACTGGCATCATTGTTCACCAACAACTATTGTGTCAATGTGGTAGTCAGATCAGAACAAAACTTTGTAGCATATAAAACAATAGTTGATGTCGGAGACAAAAAAAGATGATTAGAGAGGAAATTGCCAAAGAAGAGCTCAACACTTGGCCATCTAGTAAAAGATCTACAAATCTAAAGATATTCTAAGACAAAGTAATAAAAACCTTCATCAGAGAGAATATCATATCAATAGAGCTTCAAATAAAGACATTGACCCTCCATGCTCATGAAAGAGCTACAGAACTGAGTCCCACAAAAGAAAAAGGCGTAACCTTCAGAAGGACAGAAAACCAATGATCATTATCAACTCAAATTAACAGACCCAAAGTTCAAAAATTAAAGTGATGCATCTATCATATCCCTTATATGATACATCAACCATAACAAAAATATGAGTATTTTAATCCCCAACTGAACTCCCTCATATTACTCCATTATGTGTCTTCTATAGAGATGAGGCAGTTTGTAAATGGTTAACATTAATGAAAATTCTCCCATGTATGAATGAGAAAATGAGACAATAAAATACTTGATGAAGAATGGGTATTCTTCCACGAACATAAGCAATCAATGTTAGAATTCAAGCTTCTCTAGGCCATCATAGGCATACTAAAGACAGACTTCATCCCCAAGACAATATAATATCAAATAGAGCCCGATGGCTCCTTCCAGAGTTGTTTACTGATAGAGAAAGACCAAGAGAGTATAGGACATTGTAGCTATCTAGATGAAAATTTATTGACAAGACAAACATGTGTTTTTAAATATAAAAAAACTCACTTTGGACATGAATCATTTAACGCGACTAGTTCCAGAGATGAAAAGTGTAAAACTCATATAAACATATTCATATGAAGTATCATGCTTTCCATATTATAAAAGACAATCTTAGAACTAATGCAAATACCTTGGTGGAGTTCTATCACTTGGAGAAGGCCGATAGCGCCTGGGTGGTGATCGATCACGGTAACTCAGATATCTAGAAACAAAATGAGGCATATATAAGAACTTATATTATAGAACAAGGAAAAATATCAGAGATCTAAAATGATGAATATTTCTTAAATGATAACTATTCAATGTAAATCTACTAACATGTCTCATCCATTCCTCCCACCATAATGATAAGACCTTATAGGTGAACGTTCATGATCTGGTGAGTGAGTCATGTATCTCCTGGCGTAAGAATACTGCTTACTAAAGCCCCTTCCCCTTTAGATGCGTTTTGGAGACCCATCCGGAGAGAGACTACGAGAAACACTTCTCCGATGATTAGAAACATGTGATGATGCCCTACGTGGGCTTCTACTAATTCTTCTTAGTCAGCTTCAAACGAGACTCCTACTGATCGTCTTCCTTGCAGGCCTATTTGGACTTCTACTGGCACTTTTCTTGGTAGACCTAACATGACTTCTACTAACACTTTTATGGGATTGGGATCTGAGTGACCCCTGACTCTTGCTTCTAGTAGGGAGCTCTTTTGGGGGTGTTTTGCTTCTACTGCATGCATATGCAACTGGACTTATGCTTCGGGATGGGCTGCTACTTGCACTTCTTCTAATAGGACTATGGCTGAGACTCTGAGAATGGTTGTGGCTTGAAACACTACGACTTTAGTTGGGTATTATTTTAGGACTTGCACTTGGACTCTTGCCATGACTACTCTGGGACTGATACTCATGCTTTTTCTCATTGAGTGTTTTGGAGTAGGACTCTTATTAGATTGCAAATACATATACATAATGTTAGTTATACTTGTAAATAAACAAAGAAAAATTCAACATTGAATTGAGTATAAAGAGCATCAATATTGTGAACATTCGGTTAACTTCAGGTTGATGGTTGATTCAATCGAGTTGACAGATTAGTTTGTGCTTCAGATTTTTAACTTTAACCTAACCAAATTAGACTCTGTCAGTTCGATCACATATACATAATGTTAGTTATACTTGTAAACAAACAATGAAAAATCCAACATTGCGTTGAGTGTAAAAAGCATAAATGTGGTGAGCATTCGGTTATCTTCTAGTTAATGGTTGATTTGGTTAAGTAAATCGATTAATTTGTGTTTCACATATTTAAATGTTAACCATATTAGACTCTGTCAGTTCGATTATGATTAATCAATTAATGGTTAAGTTGGTCGATAAATATGGTTAACCAAATAATACTTGATATAATAGTATTGGTTCCAAGTATAATGAATACTTTAACAAGTATTCAAAAAGTATGGTCAATTATTGTATCATACTAATGTTGTATTTACATATGAATACTAAAATGTACATAAAAACTCCTTTATAAATGGATGAGGCTTATTAAAAACAAAAGTATAACTTAAACACATGGCAATCTTCTATAATTAAAAGGTGATCATCCAGTCAATTCAGTTAGCCAAACAGAAATATTTTAACCATTCAATCAATTATTTAACCAATTAAGCACAATATTGACATAATGAACCAAATTGTTTCAACCATATTAACCTCAGCGCAATTAACCATTCTGTTAAATGACTATTACCAAATTTTACACACCCCCTTAATAGCTTACCTAGCTTTCTTATCAGTGCTTTTTTTAGGTTGCTCATTTGCATCGATTTTGTTGCTCTGCAATTCTCCATTTTCTCTCGGAGACTTGTTTTCTGGCGAATGTATGTCATCCACATCGACCTTCAGTGAATCAGTAATAGCTAGTCTTGGAGGTTCATCTGAAGTGAGAATGCATAAACATCTTCGACATTGATGCTTATATATTGTCTTCAATAAATTATTGTTAAGCTAAAATGCACAAAACGAAGGATACAATAGCATGAAGCTATATTCCAATTGCATGCTGTGATGGAAGGACCAAAGCTAACAAAACCCACTAGTGGAAAAAATAAATAAATAAACCATTTATTTTGTCATTTACTCTTAACTATAGTAGTGTATCTACATGGTACAATGAGAAAAAACTACTTGGTTCCAACATACAGTTGATTCAAAATAAACCAAACTAAAACTAGCATAAATGTGACGAGGCAAATGTAAAAAGAAAAAGATGGTCAGGCTTCATTAAAGGTGGTAAGAATCGAACAGAGGATTGCACCCCTGCACCTGCAATATAAAGTGTCATTATAAGAGTTCTCCTATCAGATTGTTACTTGGTGAGGTTGGCTGTGAATAATCCCCCAAGGAATCTCTACTTGAACCCTTGATGTGCCTTATTGAAAGGCTTTAGAGCTGCACATTCAATTCAAAATGTCTTTTTATGGCGTGTTACTCCCTAGACAATAAACAACGACTGAACCATCATCTTTAGGCACAACTTAAATACCGAGGAAGATCCTGATTTTATTGGACGAAATGGGTAAGGCAAGTCTAATTAAAAGATGGCATGTAGATCTGCAGTCTGATAATATATAAAATGTGTGTGATGGTTCAACAAAAATGTAGACGTTCATATGTATTTCAAACTGATATGCAGTCTAACATCTACAGAGGAAGATCCTAATTTTAGTGGACGAAATGGGTAAGGCATGTCTATTTAAAAGCTGGCATGTAGATCTGCAGTCTGACAATATGTAAAATATGCGATGGTTCAATAGAAATGTAGACATTCACATGTATTTCAAATTGTTCCATCATCTATCTAGTCTTGTTTACATCATCTTACACTATAAACAAGAGTGAATACCAGACATCCAATTTCTATTGACAAATTAAACCCTGAGTAATCATTAGAATAACTTGTCTCTAGGAAGATTTAGCAAAAAAGGCATAAGCGTGTGATCATGAAATCTTTCTCAAGCTTTGCACCACAATCAAAGAACACAAACATACACTCATACAAGAATCTAGCACTACAACCACTAATGTACCCATAGGTATTGCATATTCATTAATGCACTATCATGAATGAATCAAAGGAATATCAAATATAATTCACAAACCAAACTTTGAATAAATACATGATACAAGCACAACTTTTTTATCCTTTCTATCCTTTGTCCGACGTACATGTAATCCCTCATCTTCAGAGCTGTTGGTACTGTCACTTTCGCTGTCACTTCTAGACATTCATATCAGATGTTGCAAGCATATACATACAGAGACAAAAGGAACATCAGATGTGTAACAAGGAAATACAGATCAGATAGTACCAACAAACATATCAAGCATGCTGAACTATAAAGTCTTTAATTCAATTGAGAACTGGTAGGATGATTAGACCAATTCAAACGGAGAACCAAGTATCAAGATAAATGTTGGGTAATCATTGCATTTAACAATTAGGATTCTGCATTATAAAATATAATCAATTACGCCTTAGTCCCAACCACTAATCATGTTGGGCTCAACCACATGTATCCTGTTCTACATTCAACTCTGGTTAGGGACATTTACTCCATAAGATGTAATGGTTCTAGATCTCTTTATATCACCCATGTTAACTTCGGTCTATTGTTGTCTCTTGTAATTTTGACTACCACATATATCTTTCTGCTCTATTCAGCTCTATACCGAGTGAGACATATTCTCAGTAAGCTGCAATGGTTGTGGATATCTCCGTATCAACTCTCCCCAGGCTAATTTGGTTCATCTTAGGTCCATCTCTTCCTCTTGTGACTTTGTCAGCCACATGCATCCTTCTGTTCAATCCAACTCTCTTTGGGAGTGATAGGATGAGTTGAACCAAATTTTCCCATATAACTCTCCCGTTAATTTCGATCTGATCTGCGTCCTGGTACTTTGAGTACCACATGGGCTGCTCTGTTATGAGTCATGATAAGATGCCTAACCTCTCCATACCAAATATCTCCCCAAGTAAATTCGGTCAGTCTCTCTTGAATCTCTATTTCGATCATATTGCAACTAAGATATCTGATGACTTAAAAATCTCTCTCTATAAACTCTCCCCAAGTTTATTTGGTATGTTTCTCACGCTTGAAACTTTGATTGACTCAATAAAATTGGTCAGGACCATCTATGACAGTCCTCTCAAAGTTTGCCTTTGATATTACCAAGCAATTTCACCTTTTTGTCCTCTATTATCCTTAAAAAGATGCATGTCCCTAATAGTAAAGAGTAAACCATGCTATTTTGATAATGTGCATTCCATCTATCCTATAAATTATAAAAGGGCGGGTGACAAGATGCTGTGGAAAAATTCCAATCTAATAATTCTTGCATCTGAAGCCCTATCATGACATAATCCAACCACAGTTATAGCAGCTGAAAAAAAAATAGAACCATGTATACACAATTCAAGAGATATTTGAGACCATATCACTGTCATTGCTTTAGACCAAGTTGTTAGAGGCTGAAGCCTTTTTTGGTTGGGAGACGAGTCAATTTTAGGAGTGAATCATGACAATAAATTTTTTTAACTAGCCAGGAATAAAAGTCATGTTAGTCATTACCATTTTCTGAAGTGAGGTAGCTTTGATGAGATATAAAGTCCTTTAAGGAGGAATGAATCCTTTCTAAATTCCTTTTGGGCGGGATCTGATATGAAATCTAGACATTTTCCCAAATAAAATTGGGATTGTTTAGGGCAGCTTTTGATTGAAAAAACTATGTTATTCACGTGAAGAGCAAGATAGTTTATGGGAGAGCATGTGTCGTGACAGAGATTAAATACAACCAAGTCTATTTCATTTCTTTCTGATTGGGGGTACACTTTTACTAGGATTTTTTTTAAATTTGCAGCAAATGCATCTTAGTGCATCCAGATAATTCCGTCACTCATAAAGAATGGATACGATCTATGTAGTGTGATCATTTTCTAAACCATGTTGTAGTCACATTAAGAGATTTTATAGCTTCTTGCCGCAAATAAACTAGAGTTAATTTGAGGTAAAACGCAAAAAAAAGGCAAACCTCCTTAACACCTAAAGAAACTGGGCTTTCCTTCACAATGGAGCAATAATTTGGTAAAATAGGCATGTCATATTTTTCAAGAAACAAGACTCGATCTAGTTACACACAAACAACTCACACAATTTGGAAAAGTCTAAAGGACCTTCACCATATATCCTTGTAGAGCACGGTTCAGGGGCGTTGATAATTCCAAGTATGGTGTCCATACCAAGGTTTATCTTTTTCAAACATTAAGAATATGATAGAGAAAGCATAATTTTGAGCTTGTTAAGCTCGAACAATCACATAGGTAAATTTTCTACTCATCCACTTCCCTTCTTATACAAAAATTTGTGATTTTTTATTTTCAAGTAGACTCAGAAGATCCAAGCCCAAAGCTTAAAACTAGTAAAAGAAAGTAAGTCAGTAACAACTATTTGACAATTTAATATGACAATTTTTAGCAAGTAAAGATTACTACAAAGAAACAAAGTAGAAGAATCTACTGTAAGGTTTGCTTCACATTAACCATATGCTCAATTATGACTTGAACTGTTGGGATTACAATAAGAACTAAAGTGGTGATGTTATAATACAAAGAAGAGATACAAATAATAGTTGGGTTCCTTGTGCAGAGGACAAAAATAATTAGAAAATTAAAGGTTTGCTCATATGATAAGTCCTGCTTCATCAATATAATTTAAGTTCATGAAAATACATGTATGAAGAAAAATGATCTCACTAGACTAGAACCACAAGGAAATATGTTTCAGAAGTAAAACCATATGTATTAGGATGACATGATAAATTTATATATATTATGCATGAATTCGTCATTTTTAACTGACGATATTCATCATGAAAATAATTATTCTAATGAACTAAAATTTTATATATATATATATATATATATATATATATATATATATATATATATATATATATATATATATATATATATATATATAGCATTCACCAAGAAGTAGGGGAAGGACTCCCACTTATCTTGTGTAAGAAATAAATGACCATGTATCACCGGTTCCATGATGTGAGATTTCTATTTTGGTCCTTTTTTACAGCCTAGACATGGATGAATACATCCAAAACACTCATTGCGGCCCCTGGACACATTAATAGAGCAGTAGCTGCTGCAATTTTAAAGTGCAAATTCTGAATATGCAGTTGTTGTTTGACTTATCTTTGAGATTATTAGAATGTGTGGTATTCAATCCAAAACTGATTGGCATATTATATTGAATTGAATTGGATGAATACAACACTGGACGCCCTCTCATTTATATAGGAGAGGGGAGACGCCCTAAGACTTAGGATGCAAGTAATCTAAACAGGATGAAATATAAAAGCCCAATAACTAATTAACCTATCAACTGAATAGGCTAATATAGACTATCTAACACTCCCCCTCAAGTTGGAGCATGGGTGAAATACGTCCAAAGTTTGGAGGTTACAAGACTTGATAAAATGATAAAAGAAATGATAGATGAAAGATAAAAGATAAATATCACTCCCCATATAAAAATTGATACTCCCCCTTAATTAATACTCCCCCTGAACCCATGTGATGACAATGTCTATCTTCTTTAAAATTGTATTCTGTAGGCTGGAGATCCTCGAGCTTTTAAGAAGGTCTTTGGAGAGAATCTGGAATGAAGAGCATATGAAATGGAACCTGAATATTGTAGCAGTAATTCACCACTTGGAGCAGACGATCCTCAACACCATCAGTACGTCATATTCATTGTATTATGTACTTAATGCAACACAAACGCAGATGCCCAATGTCGATGTAGCAGTAGCGGAATCTTTGAATTGTCTGAGAAGATGTGCATAACGTGGCACGAACACGAACAGAAGATATTTTGGTGATACGATGCAAGTACCATAAATCTATAGAAAGAACCTTGGGGCTTGACAGGAAAGGAGATATCATCCATCAAGGAAAGTCCCAAGAAGATTAGCAACATGTGATGTCGAAACAACAGATGCAGCTCAGAGAAGACGTGACAAAGCAACTGAAGAAATACACCATCAACATCTGACGTACATAAGAGGTACGAATGTGGATATGGTGTCGACACTGAATGAAGCTGGCTGGAGGTGGAGAACAGACATGCTGAAGAACATGAAGCTCCATGAAGATATTAGCCTGGAACATATATATAGCCTGAATACATATATCATCATCTCATCTCATCTCATAGTCTCTCTCGCATACATTCTCTCTCATGCTCTCTCATGCTCACTCTCTCTCTTCTCATCTCTTCCTCTCCTCTCTATCCTCCCGCCCACCAAATACGACAAGAGTGAGTATTTGGTATGGAGAAGTGGATATATAACCCCCCGCACTTTGGAAAGGGATACACACATGATATAGGTGGGTGGGAAAAGGAATTGGTGGATTTGAGATAATTTTTGTGATATGAAGATGTGTAATATATGGAGAATGAAACTGATAACTAGAGAGAATATACTAAATGGGTCAATGCAAGATCCAGATAGAAAATTAAATGGATCTAATCCCAACCCGAAAAGGAGATTTGTTTGGCCTGTTAGGGCAACAAATCCAGGGGGTGTGGTGGTAGAGTCCCACAAAAAATCCGATTAGGCTAAAACTTGGATCTGATTAGAAAAGATATGACTGATTAAGGATCCAAATAGGCATAATGAATATGGGGGAATTAATAACTAGGAGTAGACATAGATGGGAGGTGACGATGGAGTGATGAAGATAACCAGGGAGGCGATGAAGACATTGGGGCAGTAGCAACGAGAACTCAATGACGATGGCAATGGATAATGGATGTCAGCGGCAGTAGGATGGAGCGGAAGCCAGGGGGCCTGGATAATGGCAACGATGACTGAAGAGTGCGATCGTTGGCTGGGGATACAGTTGCTTCTAAATGAGGCAACAACACTACAACAAACAGACCCATGATGATGGCAATGATTGTAGCGCCTGGTGGTGATGTGATTGGCAGCAATGGGATGGCTAGACTGGCTGTAGTTGTCGCTGCTGATTGGCAGCGGTGGCACTGCTGCTGTGCACTGGCGGCGTCAGGTGTACGATCAGAGGGCATGGGCGGCGCATTGGCAGGCAGCAACAATTTTTATCCTGGCCGACGGTGACTGTGACTCCATTGATGGTTGCAGCCAATGGCAGCAACAGTATTGCTGTTGGGAACCAACATCTCTATTGTTGGCCGCAACACTTGCACCAAATGCAGGAGGATGCGGTGGTGGCATGATGTGGTGGCATGATGGTGACATTGAATGCTATTGTTGACGGTAGCTTGATGGTGGCTTGACGGTGGCTTGATGCGGCGGCAGGATGGATAGTGCCGACGTACGAAAATAAAATCAGATCTTAAGAAGGAGGAGGAGAAGCCATGGAGGCTAGGATATGCCCGATGGGAAGCCAGCCTAAGCCATGGCAATGGCGGCGGTGGCCGCCCGCAGGAGGGTTCTCCCCCGGTTGTGCTCTCTCAAAGAGAGGTGGCGGCTAGGTCTAGGGTTGTTGTGGGCACCAGAGAAGAAAGGGAAGAGGGGCAGCGGCTAGGGTTCCCTTAAGAGCGTACATACTCTGATACCATATTAGAATGTGTGGTATTCAACCCAAAACTGATTGACAGATTATATTGAATTGAATTGGATGAATACAAGACTAGACACCCTCTCCTTTATATAAGAGAGGGGAGATGCCCTAAGACTTAGGACACAAGTAATCTAAACGGGCTGAAATACAAAAGCCCAATAACTAATTAACCTATTAACTAAATAGGCTAATATAGACTCTGTAATAGAGATAATGTAACATAACACTGATATTTAATCAAAGTTGCAAACAGACATGTTAAAAGAATCCATATCATCACAATTCTCAATATAGTCTAATTAATTCATTAATTAAGTAAAGGAACTTGTTTTATTATGAATATCTACTACTTTTATTGAGAAAATAGAACATGTTAAATTTTTTTATTCATATTGTTTCTACTACACATGTGAACACATAAATATTCATATTTGTATAATATTAGACATACATATATACATAAATCTAGAAACTTTTAAAGAACATCCATACTTTTATTTTTCCCTCAGCTAACATCATATCCATATCCTATAGTGAGAATATTGTTAGTGTTGGATCCTAGATGGGTGATTAGATTCTCTAGAGGGGGGTGAATAGAGATGAAAGCACTTAAACAAAACTCATTAAACCTTCAAGATATATGACAAGATAAGGTTCCTAAATAGGTAATTTGAGTGCAACTAAAACATAAATAGCAAGGGAGAGAGAGATTGAACATGCACCAATTAGACAAGCTATTTAGAGTGTTTCCACAATTCAAACTAGAAGTGTGTCAGTCCACTTGCCTAGAGAGGTCAACCTCTATGACTTCCAAACTATTGCACTCTTATATTCATTCATAAGACATACAATGCATGACCAAACAAAAGACTTACCTATCCAATACAAAGAGTCTTCAACCTTACCAAGGACTTACCCACTTTACAAGAGTCTTCGGCCTTCTCCAAGGACTTATCCACTCTTGCACAAGTCTTAAGCCTTGCAGGGATCACCCACTCTTCTTGGATCTTCATCTTTTGACTTCACCTTCACTCAGAGAAGCTTCCACCAAGGTCTTACCCACTTGAGCTTGAGTCTTCTGCCTTCTCCAAGGGCTTACCCACTCTAGCTCCAAGTCTTCAGCCTTGATCTTCACCAAGGGACTCCTTCCCTTGTTCTTCTTCACCTCTCTTGTACAAGAGAGAGAACCTTCATCTTCATGATTGAAATGAGAGATAGGGAGGTGGTGGAAGTGAGAGCCTCACAAGATATACATGTAGGACTAGCTCTCTTACAGATTTCCTACTCACTCTAGTGGATGAAGCAAGTGATTAAGCTTAGAGAGAGAGGAGGAGATTGTAAGAAGCACTCAACTATAGAATAGGAACCTCACATAGAGTTTGCATTGAATGCTCAACCTTGGAATGAAGCCCAAGGGGTCCTATTTATAGCTGGGGATGCCTCTTAGCCTTTGGGAACACTTGAGAATGAAAACTAGCCGTTTTGTGGCTTGCAACATATCTATTTTCACTTGTTGCAAGTCCACAACGGCTAGAATCACTTTTCTGCACTTTTTTGTATAGTGCAATCGGTCGAGTTTCTATAAGGGTAACTCGACTGATAGAGTAAAAGACAAAGCCGATATTTAGACCATCAGTCGAGTTTGTTCTGAGGACACTCGACCGACCAATGAAAATCGATTTGGTCAGTTACTCCATCGGTCGAGTTCTGTGTAAACACAACTCGACCGATACAATCTTCAGAAAATTGATCAAGGATGATCAGTCGAGTTTTCAGGCTGGGAAACTCGACCGACAAAGTGCCTGTAATCAATTTTCAAAGTTGCATCTAAAGTGCTCTAATATTCGATCTAAGTGCTCCTGATCTTTTTCTAAGCTTAACTACAAGTCATACAATCATTACAAGTGATTTACAACATGATTCTAATGGATATGCATCATATTACAAAAATGTGCACTTGTATGCCTTTGACTTGTCTTTTCTCCAATTTGAGATGCGCAAGTTGGGGCATTTGGAGTGTGTCTATACTTGATCTGAAATCACTCAAGTAGAGACATTAGACACCAATATGTGGAATGGTTAGTCATCATTAAAACATGGGTTTAGTCAATTTAGACGTGAGTCAACATTGACCTAATTGACCTTGAGTCAACAATCTCCCCCTTTTTGAAGATGACAAACCATTCCATAAATGTATTGAAAGCTTTTAAGTAAAGTCATACCTTTGGAGAAACCTAGGGGTTTCAATAGAATTTAGCTCATATGCTCCCCCTCAATTGATGCGCATGGAGTTCTCATACTCCCCCTCAATTGATGCTATTTCCCCTGCATGGTTAGCTTTCATAACATTTATAAAAACTATGTCTTCTACTCATATATGTTCTACACATATATGTCTTCTCCCCTTCACCTTCTCCCTTTACATGAACATATTTCTCTTCTTCATGTAAGACATGCCTTCTTCCTCTTTTAAAAGAAGACATACCTTTCTCCCCCTTTGTCATTTCAAAAAGTGGGGTTATGAAGAAATAAGAAACATCACTTGTTAAAGAGAAAGGAGAGTAGAAGAGTACAGATAGGGGCTTGTCCAAGCATAGAAAGAAAAGCAAGTTAAAGCATATACTTGAACAACCCAAAAAATAAGATAAAGTGATGTAGAAAAATAATAAATTGCAATTTTGACCCTCAAGATGACGGAATTTGACCAAAAACCATCAGAGCTCATCACAAAGCAATGAGTCTTGCTCAGAAGGTTGTTTCTGCATGAAAAACACTAGACTTGCACCAAAAACTGAAACTGGAGCAAAATCTGCATAAAATCCAAAAAACTCTAATTTCTACATATAATGTAGATCTATGTACTCTGCATCACAATGTTATGCAAGAAACTCAAGATAGTAGATATGCAATTCAATGAACAATCTTGAGCATGTATGAGACAAGATACAAGCATAGCATATAGATGAGCAAAGATGCTAATCATAAACAAGGTTAGAACTACATGTATATGAACTACTAGTAGAAGATACCACAAGTTAGGACTACTAGTAGGATCTAGATCATAGCAAGAGATACCAAAAGATATACAAGATAAAGCAAGCTATGAGTAGATGTAGAGATATATCCAAACAAAGAGATATGCAATTTTAGAAGCATGAAAGGATAAAACTCACTAGATATGCATCCTTACCATAAGATGATTACCCCTAAGAACCTCAAGGTTTTATCAAAACAAGATATATACCTAGATAGATGTAGCAAGTTAGAGTACAACAGAAGCAATTTAGGGTACAACCAAGAGATCCAAAGAGATCATCATCAAAACCTGTAAAACAACTCAAAGCAAGTAATTGCAACATATAGATATATCAATTTAGAGCAATTAGAGAGATAGAGTTGTAAGCAAGATAGGCAATTTAGAACATGACAAAAAGCATATGTAAAGGTACCAAATGAGAGTACCAAAGAATAAGGCTATTGGTTGAGAAAATCTAGTTGAGAGGGAATTTCTCATTCAATAAGCCAACTGTGTATTCTGTGCACAGTGCTATCGGTCGAGTTCTGTGCATTGACAACTCGACCAATGACAACTGCTGGCAACACCCATTGGTGCCTATCGGTCGAGTTTCAACCAGGACAAACTCGACCGACAGAGTAACTGTCAAAAAGCACATATATTTCATAAAGACATATTTAAAGGCATGCTAAATATACAAACCATATCCAAACATGTCTAAGAAAGTTAGTAATGCACTATAGAAGCATTAGAAATAGTTTTTGAGCAAGAGTGTGAAGAGAAACACAAAATACCACTTTTGACTCAAAAACCATATGCATAGTGCACACTAACTTGATAAAAACAAGTTAGGATAGGTTATAAGCAAGAGAAACATTACCTTTGTGCTTACCATTCCTTTTCCACTTGTTGTCACCCTCTACACATCTCACCTTTCTTCTTTCATGTGGATTGAAAAGTCAATTAGCAATTCAATAGCTCAAGTCAATCCATTTGCAAGTACCTACAAGAAGAAAGATGAAATGGTCTCCAATCATGTTTTTGGGTCTGGAGGAGTTAGTTTAGCAACCCAAGTTCTATTGCTCTTGGTTTCTTTCCTAAAAGGACAACACGTAGAATAATGGCCAATATCATTGCAATAGTTTCATGTGCCCATAGTCTTGGAACTAGAGGATTCTCCATGGAATATTGGAGGTCATTTATCTTTGTCGTTCCCTTGACTACTATCATACCCTAAACCATGTCTACCAATTTGTTTAGTAGAATGGTGTAGGATGTCATTAAGACTCTTTTTACCAACTAAGAATCTTTGTAAAGAGGATCTCAAACTATCATTATCATGCTTAAGAGAAGCAATAGTAGAAGATAAATTATTGATATTATCTCTGGCATGAAAAAGATCATTTTCTAAGCAAAGAGCTTTACTTAAATAAGAATCTCTATCAATATGAAGAGCAACAACATCATTCTCTCTACTAGTAGAACTACAACAAGATTAATGCAAATTGATTTTAGCAAGCAAGGAGGCATTTTCTATTTCTAATTCTTGCAAAACAAAATCTTTGTCCTTGTTTTCAAATTTAAGAACATCAATATCATGCATGAGAGAATCAATAATTAAAGTATGCTCTTCATTAGAACTAGGCATGAGAGGCTGAGCTTCTAGAAATCTAATCTTATCAAGTTGACTACCATTTTCAAGTTTAAGAGAGTCTACTTGGCTAAGACAATCATTTTTATCATCAAGCAAGCAAGAATTAACATGTTCAAGATCATCTAATTCTACATGCAAATTATCAACAATTTTAGCAAGCTTTTTCTTTTTCCTTTTAGAAGACTTAAGAGAGGCACTAATATCATGAATAATAGCAATCAAAGATTCTTTATCTAAAGAGTTTAGATTTACCTCACTTGAGTCTTCACTTGTTGATGCTATAAGAGCAAAATGACATTATACTTCATCACTAGAGCTTGAGCTTGATCCTTCACTTGACTCTTCACTTGAGCTTGAGTTGGAGGAGCCACTTGAGCTTGAGTGCCATTTCTCCTTCTTCTTGTAAAGATGGGTCTTTTTGCCTTGTGGGCAATCTTCCTTGTAGTGACCCTTCTTTCCATATGTGAAGCACCGGATGGAGGAGGACTTGCCTTTATAGAGTCTACCATTGGAGTACATTGCATCTTCTTTAGCTTGAGAGGATGGAGAGACTTGTTCCATGATAGCTTCAATTTGAGCCTTCATTTCAGCCTTCTTCATTCTCTTTAGCTCTTTCTTCTCTTGTCTTTCTACTTCCTCCCTCTTGTCAAGTGTGGCTTCATGTGTTTGTAGATTTCCAATGAGCTCTTCAATAGGAATATCCCTAAGAGACCTTGCTTCTTCAATGGAAGTCACCTTGGATTCCCACCGCTTGGAAAGAGTTCTAAAGATCTTTGAGTTGATCTCGCCACTAGACATAAGATGTCCTAGAATAGCAAGACCGTTCAAAATGGTGTTGAGCCTTGAGTACATGTTGGCTATGCTATCCTCCTTTCCCATCTTGAAGTTCTCAAGCAGCCCTTTGAGCATGTAGACTTTGCTTTCCTTCACTTGATCTGTCCCTTCATAAGTGATGCAAAGCTTTCTCCATACCTCGTAGGCTATTTCACATGAAGAAATCCGGTTGAACTCAGTGGGGGTCATGGAGGCATAGAGGATGTGCATGGCTCTAGCATTTAAGGTTGCTTTCAAGGTATCTTCATCCCATTCTTCAATCCTTATCTTTGGTAGCATGTATGGGTTTTTCACCATTTGCCACATCTCAATACTTGATCCTTGGATGTAGAATTAAAGTCTTCTTCTCTAATAGAGGAAAGTGCTCCCATCAAATATTGGAAGGCTGGTCGAGAATCTCCCTCCTAGGTAGTCACCCATCTTCTCCTACTTGTTGAAGTATGCTTGGAGAAGACCCGCTCTGATACCAATTGTTGGATCCTAGATGGGTGATTAGATGCTCTAGAGGGGGGGGTGAATAGAGCTGAAAGCACTTAAACAAAAATCATTAAACATTCAAGATATATGACAAGATAAGGTTGCTAAATAGGTAATTTGAGTGCAACTAAAACATACATAGCAAGGGAGAGAGATTGAACATGCACCAATTAGACAAGCTATTTAGAGTGGTTCCACACTTCAAACTAGAAGTGTGTCAGTCCACTTGCCTAGAGAGGTCAACCTCTATGACTTCCAAACTATTGCACTCTTATATTAATTCATAATACATACAATGCATGACCAAACAAAAGACTTACCTATCCAATACAAAGAGTCTTCAACCTTACCAAGGACTTACCCACTTTGCAAGAGTCTGCGACCTTCTCCAAGGACTTACCCACTCCTGCACAAGTCTTCATCCTTGCAGGGATCACCCACTCTTCTTGGATCTTCAGCTTTTGACTTCACCTTCACTCAGAGAAGCTTCCACCAAGGTCTTACCCACTTGAGCTTGAGTCTTTTGCCTTCTCCAAGGGCTTACCCACTCTAGCTCCAAGTCTTCAGCCTTGATCTTCACCAAGGGACTCCTTCCCTTGTTCTTCTTCACCCCTCTTGGACAAGAGAGAGAATCTTCATCTTCATGATTGAAATGAGAGATAGTGAGGTGGTGGAAGTGAGAGCCTCACAAGATATACATGTAGGACTAGCTCTCTTACAGATTTCCTACTCACTCTAGTGGATGTAGCAAGTGATTAAGCTTAGAGAGAGAGAGGAGGTTGTAGGAAGCACTCAACTATAGAATAGGAACCTCACATAGAGTTTGCATTGAATGCTCAACCTTAGAATGAAGCCCAAGGGGTCCTATTTATAGCTGGGGATGCCTCTTAGACTTTGGGAACACTTGAGAACGAAAACTAGCCATTTTGTGGCTTGCAACGGATCTATTTTCACTTGTTGCAACTCCACAATGGCTAGAAGCACTTTTCTGCACTTTTCCGCACAGTGCAATCGGTTGAGTTTCTATAAGGGTAACTCGACCGATAGAGTAAAAGACAAAGCCGATATTCAGACCATCGGTCGATTTTGTCCTGAGGAAACTCGACCGACCAATGAAAATTGATTTGATCAGTTACTCCATCGGTCGAGTTCTGTGTAAACACAATTTTACCGATGCAATCTTCAAAAAATTAATCAAGGATGATCGGTCGAGTTTTCAGGCTGGGAAACTCCACCGACAAAGTGCCTGTAATCAATTTTCAAAGTTGCATCTAAAGTGCTCTAATATTCGATCTAAGTGCTCCTGATACTTTTCTAAGCTTAATTACAAGTCATACAATCATTACAAGTGATTTACAACATGATTCTAATGGATATACATCATATTACAAAAATGTGCACTTGTATGCCTTTGACTTGTCTTTTCTCCAATTTGAGATGCGCAAGTTGGAGCATTTGGAGTGTGTCTATACCTAATCTGAAATCACTCAAGTAGAGACATTAGACACCAATATGTGGAATGGTTAGTCATCATCAAAACATGGGTTTAGTCAATTTAGACGTGAGTCAACATTGACCTAATTGACCTTGAGTCAACAGTTAGGTCTCGTGTACATGTCTATATTTGTGTCCTTATCTAGAAACACATGTGCTTCCTTGATAAATTGTAGGTTGAATCAAGGTTTTTACCTTGTGCATTTCTTGGGTATATTGAGGACGAAAAGGCTGTAGATGCCTTCACTAGCCATAAAAGAAGCATTTTTGATAAAGTCATTTGTATTCAGTTTTGCTTTTAAAAATCTAGTAAATTCATGTAAAAGTGAGCAAGCTTCTTGTGTTGATCAATTACTCTTGCAAACTGATCACGTTGTTCTTGTAATGAACCCAATCATCATCATGTTATCATAAAAATGAAACTCAAAATGCATGCACTCAAACCAAACTATATCATGGCTGTAAGGAATAATTTTGCTCTGCAAGATTCAGCTGTGAGAAATTATGGATAACTCATAGCATTGTAACTTGTAATGATACTATTAACAAAACCAAAACATGGAATTTGGTACTTGGCACTAGAGACACAGTAAATGGGTCTTAGGAAGACTGTCAGTAATGGCAAGGGTTGTGTTATAGAGGCTCAAACAATGAGAGGGAGTAGAAGATCTACACTTTAAATCTTGAAGTCAAGTCCCCCAAGTATAAATCTAGTATTGTCTCCTATAGTTGTAAACAGTTTCCCTCTTAAGCAGAGGCAACTTTTCTAACGTGGGTGGGAACCGTAATTTGCTAAGGTTGAAACATAGGGCACTAAAGGACTAATTTTTAAAATGTGTACTACTTATACCTATAAGTTTCATATGATTCAATAGGGCACTTGCCCACCCTTTCCATCATGTGGCCGTCAGTCTCTTTAACGGTAGTAAAGACCACAAGCATAAATGTATTATTATCCCCTATAGTTGTAAACCATGCCCTATCCTTAATGGTACATGTATTAAGCATTTCTTAATTTGGATTTCAATAAACTACCTACATTAGACAAACCCATGGCTTTATTGTATCAGCTCATCCCTCCATCAGACTCGCGACTCGTTCCCTGATGCTAGCTGATTCTCTATGATCTTCAGGGGTAGAATAATGGTGTTTGTTGCCAGCTGGGCCTCATGGTCCCAGTGTGTATCATGCAACCCCAGTAATCTGATCAAGATTGTTATTGTATAGTTCAAAGTCACACACCGGATGTCCTAAATAATCTTCCAATAAATAGAAAATATCAGCTTCAAACTATATTAAGAACATCACAAATGGTACAGACCATCCTAACTGACACATTAGGAGATAGAAGAGGCACAAAATCTTATCAGGAAATATAGAACGTTACCTTATTGTGAGTTGGAAAAGAAGAGGCGTAGCATCTAGAGAACGACCGATGTACTTGAGCAGATGTGCCTCAATATATCTCCTCTCGATCCTCTCCACTTTTATGTTTTGTCGTGGGGCATCATCCTTCCAATCTTCCTCTCTGGTGGTTCGTGAGGTTAGGTTCTAGCAAAAGGGTCACGTAGGAGGATAAGAGTGTGATTGGGAAATAATGTGATCGGAATGGAGATTGGGGGGAGGAGACAAGAAGGAGATAATATGATTGGGATGGAGGGCAGAGAACAGAGTGAGAGAGAGAGTATGATGGATTGAAGAAGGGACTCTATTGGGGTGGAAGGAGGAGAGAAATGGGGGAAGGGATTCTAGGAGCAATAAGGCTCTACTTATGAAACCGCGACAATGAGGGAAGAGGATTAGCGCACTGGAAAATTGAAATTTTGGATCTTGTGGTTATTTTGGAGGGGGAGCCGACGGAGAGGGAGAGGAAGTTAGAAGAGTGCTGGTTTATGGTCCATCTGGTATATGTAGCCAATTTATGTAGTTATTACAATTAACTATAATTACTTTTCTTACATTTTTATAATTTATAAAGAAAAGTAGTTTTAACTACAAATATGCTATATATAGTTAGAAAAATTGTAGTTGATTCATCTTTTTTTTATAGTGTTTGAATTACTAGTGGTTGGTTGGAGTATGAGTGGTATACCTCATCTCTTCTAGGTATAAGCATGAATGTGAACACATTATCATCCGTGTAGTGTATTTGTTTAAGGATCAAATACGGAAAATATTGGTTGATGCCTTACTACTTTCATACATCTTAGCAGATAGATGTTGTACATATTTCTTTTTAAAGAAAATAGATAACTTATAGTTCGGTTATCAATATTTATGCTTTGCACTTAAAATATATCTGCTAAACACATGGAATATCCTCTATTCAGTTTTATACTATTTCCTGTGATAATAATATTGTTTGCAGAGAGTTATATCTCTCGCTGGGAGAATAGTCTCACCCCATTGGATCCACAATTTTTAGGTGGACGCAGATGAGGGCATAGGAACTGAATTGTAGAAGAAGGATCATATCAGCAGGGATAGCAGTAGTAGCTCGGGTTGAGTACACTGTCTGTCATGTCTTGTAGATAGAAGTCCTATGTGTCGTCTCTGTACTCTCAGGTCATTGGGAGATAGTTCTTAGTGGTTTTTACGAATGACTTGAGATTTTGGTTTGTTTTTCCTCAAAGGTTTATGTTGTTTTTGAGTATGTTAAAGAAATTGATACTAGTCATCCTTGAAAAGAGACGGTACACTGTATGTAAGATATGAACCACAAGTATATATAAAGTTTGGTTCTTTTTGTAAGAATTTCTTGGAGAAGGATCTATGTGCAAAATGGTTTTAATTCTTAGTGATTTTTGTTAATTCCGTTGTTTATAGTTATTTTGTGATTATTATTGGTGATGATTTGATTGGTAATTGAGTTGTCACAAGGGTGAGAGTGTGATTCATTGGGTGTTAGTGAGGTAGAAGGAAGACGACGATGAGTGGGCACGACCAAATAGGTGAGGATGTTAGGGGCTTATGAATTGGGTAGCGTGTAATTGAGGAAGGAGAGTGCATACTCGTCGCCCCCAAAATTTGAAAGTGGAGGAAGTCAACGTGCATAAATTTTGTATTTTGGGTATTATTTGCTATTTGAAAGAAAGGGGTGAGAAGGAGTTGTAAAGAGTTTTTAATTTGTACTCTCTTTGGATATGTAAAATTTGTAGTTATATAATTTAACTATATTTTTTATTTACATTTTTATACATTGTAAAGAAATGCCCTTTTAACTATAATTATAAAATATATAGTTAGAATGATTGTAGCCAAAACATTCTTTTTTTTGTAGTGTGGTTGTATATGAATAGGGTAGGGTAGGATAAAGATTTATGCTTACCCTTATCTTCGTCAAAAAGTGGGATAATTACCCTGCCCCATAAGACCTTTGCCCTACTTTTACCCACACCCTTTACCCATTTACCTAAGAATAGGAATGAGGAGTAAATCCCACTGATCCATCTTGATCCTGCTAAGGGCATGTTTGTTTTGTCATATTAGGCCGGATTGGATTGCAATCCTAGATCCAGCGAAAAAAAGTTTGTTTGATAATCTGGAGATGTAAAATGGAAGGAATCCAATACTTTCTATCCTATAGTAGTTGTTGCATTATCATCTCCATCTCAAAAGGGTTGCACGCTAAGATGCAGCAAGTTGGTCCCACAATAATTGTAGGATCGTGTCTGCCACTATGTGGTCACCGACCTACCATCTATTATGCCTCAAAGACTCCTAGTCCTAATGCTAATTCTAATCCTACATGTTGTGGCAGTCCTATTTTGGGTCTTGTCTTGGTTTGTGTCCAACCCATGTTCTTATTTGGATTTGGGTTAGTATTCCTATTTGGAGTTGGAGATAGCCCTATCTACATGCAACTATGACTCCTATTGTGTACTAGACTCCTATTAGGATTGTTTATTCCTATTTGAAGTCTTATAGCATGGAGCCTATAAATAGAACCCTAAGAGCATGGGATTTTCTTGACTGAGAAACATCAATGTATAGTGTTGTACTGAAGAGAGTTCTCTCTCTTCTTTGTGTGTAACCTTCTAAAGGTTTTTTGAGTTATCTCTCTTAAAGTGTATCTTTCCTTTATAATCTTCTTGCAATAGTGAAATTCTCTCTCCTCCCATGGAGTAGGTCTTCTAGACCAAACCACACAAATATTATGTTCTTTGGTTGTATGATCGTTCTCTTCATTCTCTTCTTGTTATTCCGTTTCAAACTCGTCGTATTCTATCATTTAAATCCTAACAAATTGATATTAGAGCCTCATGTTCAAGATCCAAATGATGACGACTCTATACAAGATAGAGAAGTTTGATCACAAAATTAATTTTGGACTATGGTAGATCACGATGCATGGTGTGCTTCTTCAACAAAGAGTCGTTGCATCTTTTGAAGGGATCAAGAAGATGTCAACCACTATAAAGGATTAAGAAAAGAAGGAGATAGTCTAAAAGACTCATACCGCCATCTAGTTATCCTTGGACTACAAGGTTTTGACTGAAGTTGTCAAAGAAACTACTGCTGCATGGATTTGGAAAAAACTTGAAGATCACTATATAATGAAGTCTCTCCAAACCAAACTCATCATAAGCAACGTCTCTACTTATTATGGATGGTGGAAGGTACTTCTATTTGTGATCACATTGACGAGTTTACTTCTATTATTATGGATATGGAAAATATAGATATTAAACTCGGAGATGAAGATAAAGCCCTTACTCTATTATGTTCTTTGCCCCCCTCATACAAATAGTTTCTTGAAACTATTCTATATAGAAAATCTTCAATCAAGGTGGAGGATGTTATATCCTCGTTTTTGTCAAAGACCATGGTTGATAAAGAGTTAATTACTTTCTTCTAGTGGGAGTCTGTCAGAGGCTCCTATGGTGAGGGGTTGAATAAAGAAAAAGGAAAAAATAGGAAGGAGACACATAGATTTGAGTCTAAATCTAGGTTGATCTATAAAATTTTGAAAGAAGACCAGACACATTGTTGATGAATACTACAAGTTATAGAAAAAGCAGAACAAGGAGGACAAAAAAAAGAACAACCTGCATATGCTAATGTAGCATGAGAAGATCCATATTATGTTCTTATTGTAGCATTATCTTCTTCCTCATCCATCAATTCTCAAACTTCTTAGATTCTGGACTCAGGATGTTCACATCACATGTGCCCACATAGAGATTGGTTGTCTTCTTATGAACACTTTGATGGAGATGTAGTAAACATGGTGAACAATACCACTAGAAAGACTATTGGCATTGGGTCAATCCACAAAAAGATGTTCGATGGTGTTATCTGAACTGCCTCAAATGTTCGTCACGTTCAAGGCCTTCAGAAAACCTCATCTCAATTGGCCTACTTGAAGCCAATAGTTTTCCATACAAGGTCAAATATGGAATCCTATCCATTACCAAAGGAGATGATGTTCTGATAAAGGGAGTATGTATACCAGAAAATATTTACAAGATTCTTGATAAAACTGTGACCAATGTAGCTTCTATTATTTCTTCCTCAACCACTTCAGATTTGGATACCAGAAAATTGCGGCATATGAGACTGGGACACATGAGTCAGAAAGGTTTCAAATTATTAAGCAAAAGAGGACTTCTAGGTGATAGAAGTACTAAAAAATTGGATTTTTGTGAGCACTATGTAATGAGAAAGCAGAAAAAGGTCAAATTTTCAACTGTAAATCATACTACAAAAGGTACTATTGATTATGTTCATTCCGACATCTAGGGTCCTTCTCAAGTGTCTTCCAAGGATGGTGTCAGATATATGCTTACCTTCATTGATAATTTCTCAAGAAAAGTTTGGGTGTGTTTTATGAAGCATAAGTATGATTCTTTTGATTAGTTTAACAAGTGGAAGATGTTAGTTGAAAAGAAAACATGAAGGTTCATCAAAACATTGATGATAAGTTAATGACATGGTGTTTTGTTCTTTTGAATTTAATAAATTCTACTAATCTAAAGGCATTGCAAGACACAGCACAATTAGACATACACCTGAGAAGAAAGTTGTTGTAGAATGCATGAACAAAACTCTTCTAGAGCGTGCATGATGCATGCTAATCAGTGCAAGTCTTAGTAAACATTTCTAGGTTGAAGCCATATCTACTGCAGCCTACCTAGTCAATCGTTCTCCATCTACTTCACTTGGTTTCAAAACTCCAGAAGATGTTGGTTTGGTCATTCTGCAAAATATTCAAATTTATGTATTTTTGGTTGTCCTACATATGTCTATTCAATGAAGGAAAGCACAATCCTAGAGCAAAGAAGTACATTTTTCTTAGTTGTTTTGATGGTGTGAAGGGATACATATTATGGTGCACTGAGTTAAACTCATCAAAGTTCTTGATTTAAAAAATTTCACATTTGATGAGTCTGTCATGTTTTCTGAAAAACAAGATGGAGTTAGTTCTCCTATTATAGGGTCTCAGAGTTCCACAGAGTAGGTGGAGCTTGTAGTCAGTGCACACAGCTCGATACCTTCTATTGATATATAGGAAAATCCAAACAATAATGAAGGTGACACTACTTAAGAATAGACATATAACATTGTCTCTGGGAGACCACGAAGACCGATCAGATCACCTGTAAGACATTCAAATTATGTTGTTGTGTATGCCTTGGCTACTATAAAAGAGACAAATGATTCTGGTGAACCATCTACCTATGTTGAAGTTGTGTATAGTCCAAATTCTGCTATGTGGATTGCAGATATGAAGGAAGAGATGGAGTCTCTTAAAAGGAATAGTACTTGGATGCTTGTAAATCCTCCTGTTGGAAAGAAGATTATTAGATTCAAATATATATTCAAAAAGAAAGAAGCTAGTTCTGGAGATACTACTGCAAGGTACAAAGTACAGTTAGTTACAAAAGGCTAAAGTCAGGTGGAAGGTATAGATTACAATGATGTTTTCTCTCATGTTGTCAAATTCACCTCCATCAAATTTCTATTGGCATTAGTTGTTAGATATAATTTAGAGCTTGAGCAACTTGATGTGAAGACTGCATTCCTCCATGGTGACTTAGATGAATAGATATACATGCATCAACCTGAAGGTTATGTTTCTGCTGCAAAGAATGATCATGTGTGCTTACTGAAGAAGTCTCTTTATGGCTTGAAGCAATCCCAACGTTAGTGGTATTGTAAGTTTGATTCTTTCATGGCCAAGTATGGATACTCCAAGAGAAGATATGACGTTTATGTATACATGAAGAAACTTTCTGATGAGTCTTTTATTTACCTCTTGTTCTATGTTGATGACATGTCAATTATAGTAAGAGATATTTCTAAAATTCGCACTCTCAAGTAGTTACTTAGTGTCAAATTTGAAATGAAAGACTTGGGAGAAGCAAAAGAAATTATGGGGATTGAAATTATTAGAAGCCGCAGAGCTGGAAGGTTATTTCTCAGTCAGAAGAAGTATGTGAAGAAAGTTCTACAATAGCTTTCTTTGTCTGATGCATCTTATGTATCTATTCCATTATATGATCAGTTCAAGAAGCTCTCAACTTCTAATTAGCCACAATCTAAAGAGGATGAAAGTTACATGTCTCGTGTTCCCTATTTCAGTACAATTGGTAGCATCATGTATGCTATGATTTGCACTCACCCAGACATTTCTCAAGTAGTTAGCATGGTGATACATGCCCAATATGAGAAAGCTACATCGGCAAACAGTCAAGTGTATTCTTAGGTACCTTTAGGGTACATCTTCTATATGCCTTGGATTTGGTAAAAGTACAGCGACGCTTGTTGGTTATGTTGATTCTGACTTTGTAAATGACCGTGATAAAAGGTGTTCTCTTACAAGCTATCTATTTACTCTTGGTGGTTGGGTTGTAAGTTGAAAAACTACATTATAACCCATTGTTGCATTGTCTACTACTGAAGTTGAGTACATGACATTGTCAGATACCATAATAGAAGCTACTTGGCTTAGAGGATTATGTGCTGAATTTTATATTTTTGAGAAGATAACAACCATCTAGTGTGACAGTCAAAGTGCAATTTACCTCACAAAAGATCAGATGTTTCATGAAAGAACAAAGCACATCGACGCTAAGTATCACTTCATTAGAGAGGTGATAGCGTACGAGAAGATTGTAGTGAAGAAGGTTGTAAGTAAAGAAAATCTTGTTGGTATGATGACAAAGCCGTTGTCAGTTTTCAAGTTCAAGACCTGTTTGGAGTTAGTTAGCCTTCACTACTGACAGTGATGCCCTTAGGGGCTAGAGGAGTAGAGTTTGCCATTTTTCTTACAAGATACTGACTTCGAGTCAAGGTGGAGATTTGTTATGCCTCGAAGACTCCTAATCCTAATCCTAATCTTAATCCTACATGGTGTGACAGTCTTATTTTGAGTCTTGCCTTGGTTTGAGTCTAACTCATATTCCTACTTGGATTTGGATTAGTATTCCTTTTGGAGTTGGAGATGACTCTATCTACATGCAACTTGGACTCTTATTGTGTACTAGACTCCTATTATGATTGCTTATTCCTAGTTGAAGCCTTATGACATGGAGCATATAAATAGGATCCTATGAGTATGAGATTTTCTTTTACTGAGAAGTGTCAATGTACATGTACAATGTTGTACTGAAGATATTTATCTTTTTTCTTTGGGTGTAACCTTTTAAAAGTTTTTTAAGTTTTCTCTCTTTATGAGTATCTCTCCTTTGCAATCTTCTTGTAATAGTAAAATTTTCTCTCCATTTCTCTCCTCCCGTGAAGTAGGTTGTCTAGATCGAACCACGTAAATTTTGTGTTCTTGGGTTGCGGTTCTCGCCGGGTTATTCCGATGCCAACTTGCTGTTTTCTTTCGTTCAAATCCTAACACCATCTCCCCTCTTCTGACGCTCGTGGCCACGGAGTCCAAAGGTAAATTTTTGTTCTGCAGCAAATATGTAAACCACCAATTACTTAAATGGGGAGCAAACAAATGCAGTATTCCTCCAAATCCATACAAATACTGCAAAACGAACAAGCCGTAAGTGTACACAGGTGCAATTACCTTTTGAGTGATTGGACATACCTTCAAGTGCTATCTCTAAGTGCCGTAAGCCGAGGCGCGTCCTAAAAGTATGTTGTGTGCTACTTGGTATCGCTCGGTCGACGATCCGCGTTTATTGAACAGGAAATGGAGAAGCAAATAACACCTTCCTGGAGCTTGTATACACAAGTCATAACCTTAGATGGCGAAACCGTGCAGCTTGTTGAATGTAATCGATTGTTTCACTCTGTCACCAAATGCTTTGAAGAAAGCATAGACACCGCTCAAAATAAACTGTTAAGGAGAAGAAATCATCGAAATTAATCGTCTAACACGTTGCTAATGATTTATTGGCTGCTGCATTCCGTCAACACTGACACGGATTGGTTGCTCAGCCAGCTCTCGTATCTATCTTATGGTAGTTGTGGGATTAAGATAACGGCTGTATGTCTGACATTGATGAAATAATAGAAATTAGATTATAGCAGGACAAACTAAGGGAACTCGTCCATGAACCTAACCTTCCTGTATCAGAGGAGGCTGTTATAGTATTCGATTCATTCTTGGTTTGGCTTGCCCTGTTCCATCCGTCAAGAACAGCAGAATGTAGTTGCGCAAGCAGGAGAATGGTGTGTTAACATGAAACTGAACGGCCAGAATATTACTAGGGAAGATTCTTGACCAAGATATCGTGAAGCACAAAGCGTCCATCCCAAGGTCCCTCATTAGCTGCACATCTTCCTGGATCCACAACCCTAATCGAATATCAATTCTGCTATGTATGCGTATCTTTGCCAACCAATGAGTACTTCGAATGATTAGTACCGTATTGCTTGTGGAAGTTGCATTAATTCCTTGAAGAATATATCTTGAAACGACGACTCTCATTGCGGCTACGTTGGCATTGCCGAAATTCAATTTGAACCCTATAATATATGAACTGCCATTCTTGACAGATTATGCCGATTTACAAACAACGAAAACTCACTGACTAACAGCAGTAGCGATCAGTGGTCAAACAGAGAGACATCCTCACATACCTTATACTCAGAGTAGAATAACTTGTTTGCGTGATTGATTGAAACCAATACAAAGAAAAAGCAGAGGAAAGCGTATGCTGAAGAACCTGTTGTTTAGAAAACATGTCCAGAATATCAGCCCTGCATACTCTTGTGCTCGTTTCGGCAATGAGGAGACCAGAATTGAGAAAGAAGCAGAACATAAAATTTACGCAACCCACGGCATGAGCATATGGTTGAAGGGAAGCTCCCATCACTATAGAAGAATGAGGTGGGATGTCCATTTAACTCTGTTTTTCTTTACGTAATGAACTCCGGGTACTTGTGTGCATTTCGAAACTCAGGTCTGGATGTGTCAAAAAAGTAAGATGCATGCTTGGGCGTTTCGTTTTACAAAAAGTTAGCCTACACTAGGGTTGGGCGTGGTCTAGTCAAGTTTGATCAGACTCTAAACCCATAGATCAGACAACATATAGTGTCTGAAAATGTATCCGACCAAATTTGACAGTTAAAAAAGGTCTTAGACCAAACTTAACTTGACTGCTAAAATGTTATCAAGTTTGGTTAGATTCGGTCTAAAACCACTACTATGTGGTATTTACTAGACACACTTAAATAAAGATTTAAAAAAAATTCACTAGTAATAATGTGAAGTTTTGATGTCAATTTATTGACGCTCTTCACATACTTTTAATAAAGTTAACTAGATATTATATTGGACATTTTATAAAGATTATGTATATATAAATATATATATAAGTATATATAAACATATTTATGTATAAACTACAACATATAAAGTGATGCTCAACACTAATAAAAAAATGTTAAAATAATTTGAAATATTATGTATAGATCAAATAAATCATGACTAAAATAATTTACTTGAGTATTCATATAGATATATAGACATACATATATGTAGAGTTGGTCAAATTCGGTCTATGTAGAGTTGGTCAAATTCGGTCTGAACAGTTAACCAACTGTCCAGACTGTGATCAGACCAGTTAAGGATGTTCTGAACACTTTTCAAGCCAAACTTGATCATAATACTCATCTAGATCATACTTAACCATTCAGTTTGGTCAAATTCAGTTTGGTCTGATGGTTTAAGTTTGATTTCCTATCCAGCCCTAGCCTATACACCAGGTTAATCTTTTTAAGGAATTGTCATTGTCGTGTATGTTTGTGCTCTCTTTTGTCAAATATGTACGATTTTGATCCTCTTTAAGAAAAAGATATTCTTTGAGAAGGACATGTCAAACCTGTACAACTTTGACAATCCAATAAAGGCCCGATTTAGGTGAGTGAATCTAAAATTTTGGTGAAATGAATATAATAGAGGAAAATGAATTAGTGATTAAGAAGCATCCTCATGTATTTATAGATGCATATGTGATATTCACAAAGTCCGTCCGAATAACCGAGTTTGCTGATGACTCTTCATCAAAGTTTTTCTGTGGCCTTTAATAGTTCCCGCATTGTCCTCCAACCAGGAGATGTTAAAATTATGTACCAAACTCTTACAGCCCTACATATATAATACGCTGGATCTCAATCCCACCAAACGGGCCCTAGGCCTGAAAAGCATAGACTGTGTCGTTACTCGCTTGTTATTGCTTGAAGCGATTCTATTCCTTGCAGACTAAAACACTCTGCCATTATTGCTTCTGCCTCTTCTTTTATGGCATACGTGTGGTCCGTATATCAATATAATTCTGTGATGGGCCATCTCTCGTTTGTGGTAATCGGCTGTAGCAGTAGCAGAGTGGGGATTCTTCCACTCCCTTCGAAATTTGTTCAGATTTAGTCATTACGTATGGGTACAGGAAGGTTCAACCCGTATCATATTCTCGTTTAGGTAAAAGATTGGTGAATGCAAGCATTTAACTTGTAGTTTGACTATGATGGATACCACTGTAGTGGCAACCACTCTGCCGACGAAACTCCATTTGTAGGTGTATCTGGATACTTTGGCCCTGTCAAAGATTTTGGATCAGACCAAGTGACACCTCCTGCTTTTTGCCTCTCCGCAAATCAGGCTCCTCGACTCATAAGAAGAAATAGAAAAAACTAATTCAAAGGCGTTGCCTCTTCTTATCCGGCAAAAATGTGAACCATACGTCCTAATATGCTATTATGCCACCCACTTGGTCGGTGTTATGGATTGGCCATATGTAATTTATAGCAACCATTCTATAACTGCACCAGAGGCGGATTGCCTCGGGAATTCATCCTGTAATCCCTCAAATTTGTTCCGGTGAACTCATTACGTGTAGCTATCGGACAATTGAGCCATAACCAGGGGCAAACAGAAGTCATGCCCCGCCCCCCCCCCCCCCCCCCAAAAAAAAAAAAATTTACACTATACACATGTTTATATATGAATATTATTATATATATTATGTCTAATGTAAAGAAGTCACTGAAAGCCAATTGGCGCAGTGGTGAATAAGTTGCAGCCATGTTTGTTGATTTCAGGTTTGAGTCTCGGTCTTGATTACTATTTTTCGCAACGTTCCACGTTTTTGTATGTGTTGGATGCGTTTCTGTATGCGTTTCTGATGATAATGTGAGTCATAGACATGCCCTCTTATACCACTTTATAGCATGGTCAATGATTGGGTGTGGTTATATGATATTGTTGAATCAACTTTAGACCGCCAACAGTAATAGAACTCCAACTATAATTGAACAAGCTTAATCGTGACACCCATGCAATAATAAAGAAACTATTGAGCAAAAAGAAGACAATAAGGAAGTTGACTACATAACTAAATAAAGGAATATTTATCCTAACTTAGACCATTTTGTTAATGATAATCATGTTTAATCTTTGAGTTCCATTCTTGGTCTATATTGAAATGCCTATGTCAACCAAAACATCACCAACAATTATGTAGACTAGGATGGTCAACGGGTGAACGTCTTTTGGCACCCTATCTATTATAACCTGATTTTTCACATATATTTATATAATTGGAATGTAATTATTTGAATAAAAAATGCATATTGGAAATTTAGTGTGCTTTGTTTTGCAAGTATGACTTTATTTTGTAAAATTTCCTTTTTTATGAATTTAATCATTTCTACTATTTTGTTGAGACAATAGTAGATATAAAGGAAAAGAAGAGAAGAAAATACAATATTAAGAAAAAGAAAAGATAACGGGTAATAAGTAATATATTTGTGAGAATTATGTGGAATTATCTAGAAAGTGGTATGGATGACCACTAAAGGTTGGATTTTTTCTTCACATGGTTTCTAATAAGAGAAGTAATCAAAATAAAGAATGTAGAATAGATAGAAAGATAAAAGGATGGTTTTAATGCTTAAAATGTTCCCTATAAGAGGAAGATTTGGATATTAAGAAAAGTAGATTTTATTTTCTATTTTTGGTCCCAAACTTTTCCCACAATTAGATAAAGTCACTATAGGCTTTCCTTTAAAATTTGGGAGAAAAAGGATTAAATATGTGAGAGATATGAATTTTATAAAAATTCTTAAAGTGAAAGGATTAAGGAAAACAAGCATTAAATGTAATGATTACTTTTGATACTGAAACTATATTTGGATAACTTACTTTGTCACATGAATCAACCGTCATTGGATCTTAATCCAATGATGGGCAGTTTGTCTCCTAGCTTGTGGCAGATCAGGAAAGAAGGGAGCAGGTGATCGAGATTTTTAAACTAGATTCCTTGCCATTCAATGCGTGAGAAAACTTGGAAAGTCTTCCATTGGCTTCATGACAATAGGATGAACCTACCTACCCCATGTTTTCCCTAAGTTAGAGGACCCTAGTGGTTTTTCTCAATTCACAATCTTCAAAATAACTCATCCACCATGGTCCAATATAAATAGGGGCATATGATCCTCCTATGAAGCCACAACTTGGTTCAAAAGTCTCTGCTCAGCTCCATGACTCTCTCCCTACTTCTAACTCTTCTCCTATCCTTTCCCTGGCCTCTGTATCATCCTTCAACAATGCTCAAGACACTTCTCTGTCATCCACCGACTCCGGCCGCCTTCTGGACAATTGGAACCCTCAATGAGTTCGTGAGAGCGCATTGAAGGATCGAGTAGCTTTATCAATCTCTGAGGAGGTCTGAATCCCAGAGTCAACTCCTCTATTGACTTATTAGAGTTGCTCATAAATAGGCTGATGGCTAATCAGCCTTTTTTGCATTTTCCCAAGATTTTTGGCAGCAAGTCCATTGCGTTGAGAGTTCACTGTTGGTGGAAGCCAATGTCCCGGGGTCTCGGGGACTCATTCTGACTGAAACAAGGGGTGGGTCTTTACCAACTTCCAAATTCGACGACTCTAGGGAAGAAAAAAGAGGTGGACCACCTCTTTGTCTGTTAGCTATGTGACTTCCTAAATCAAACTACAATCACAGTTTATCAACCCCTCACAAGACCACCCAGATCTTCGACGGCCAAAGATAATCCACTCGGCCCTTCCCCAACCTATACAAGGGGAAAAGCCAAAGTAAGCTAAAGGAACTTGATCCTCCAAGGAGGCTACTTCTCTTTGTGAGCTGGGGTTGAGTGCCCTCCCGTTCGAGGGACCCTCTCGCAACAAACAAAGGAGAGGTAGAAGAAGATAGTCGAGGGAAGTACACTCTTGCCCTTGAGAGCGTGTTGAAGGGGTAAGGGAACTATAGTCTTTTTCCTCCTTTTCCTCTTTCTCACCTGCAAGTCACCAGGCTGGTAGGTCACTTAATTGGTGAAAGTCGATTGGCCGACCCAGTCGCGTTGGCAGGGTGGGGCCTGAAGTTCTTTGCTAGGTGGCAAGCCCTCATTGGTTAGAATGTTTTAATTTTGTAAAAATTGTATTAAATCATAGGAATGTCTAATGGCAACATGCTATATATGAATTCTGATAAAAAAATATGAGGAATGCAATAAAAGTATAATCAAGACCTATATCTTCCTTTAGCTTAATAATTACCCAAAGTTTCCATCTTTAATGTGTTTAATACAAATAACCCTAATTTCTAGGTTTTTATGATCTTAATATGTTTATGGATCTTGATAGTACAAGATTGTCCTTTTAGATAAAAAAGGGTAACTTGGATTTCAATTGAGATTAACAACCCATAAACTAATGAGTTTGGGTTTCTTTGAGATTAAAAGTGCAAATAATGACAAGATTAGGGTTTGTAAACCAAAAGAGCATGAAAAGTAATGATTAAGGTTTTAGAAGCCAAAACCCTAAACCCCAAACCCTAACTTGGAACCCAAGTTATTCTTAAAGATAGATTTGGATGAAATATTAAACATGGGTGTTATGCTTTGATTTCTAGGTAGTTTCCTGCTTGATTGCTCTTGTGCCTTTTTGCTTGGACTTCAAGTTACTTCTAAGAAAGGTATGCAGTTACGCCTATGACTACCCACATTAGTAGTCAATGTTTTCTGAGGTTTTTCGGATTGATTACAAATTAAACGATTGGATGTTTATTTCATTCTTGCAATATAAAAAGTCATATGGTTATTACATATATGCTATCAAATCCCTCATACCAACTCTAGAAGAATGAAAGAAAGAGAGTCATAGAGATGACTTGGACCATGCCCCAGATTGGGAAGGTCATATGAGGTCTGGCCCCAAATTGGGAAGACCACATGGAACCTAGGTCCAGAATGATAAGGTTTCCTAACATCTACTGTAGGGACAACACCCTGAGAAAGGGTATCCCAGAGGTTGAGTAAATAATGGGTTGAGAAGTTATGATGAAAATGTTAATTTTGATTCTGTCATAATAAATGTTGTGAATATGTTGTTACAACTAGATGCAAATATTTGTTTTCACCACATACAAGTATAACTTTTTAAACTAACTGAGTTTTGTTTCTTGGAGTTTTAGGATAATATGTTATCATTTCTATAAGTATGATGAAAATGGACATCTAGAGAAGAAGGCACCAAAAGAAAAGATTTAATGTACTCCTGGAGGATTTAGATAGTTAGTCTTTACTTCATGTTGCAAACTATAGAAAACTTTATTATGTAATTCCTTAGTGGAAAGTTTATCTTGTTCAAACATTTTTCCAATTTAATGAAATTTATTAATTATTTTTGGTTAATTGCTAAGCCATTGGTCCTATATCTATGGTAATGGTCCTTTCTCTCTCGGTCTATTTGAGTAGGGGATAATAGGGGGTGGGGGCCGTTACACAATGGTATTAGAGACAATTTCCCTATGGTAGGTGGGGCCCACTTGGGTCTGTGGCATGCCATTCTTTGAGTCATGTAGTCCAGGCATGTTGGAAAGGACTACAATAGTTGACGGAGCCACCCTTGCACTGGTAGCCTTGGTCGGGAGATGGGTGTGCATGAGCCATTTGGATCTACACTAAAATGGGCATTAATTATGAGTTTATATAGTTGAGCATTGATGAGGACGTCAAGAGTCTAAGTATGGGAGATTGTAACGTTTTAGGATTTGAGGCCTCAGATAAAATGATCTTAAAAGGAATGATTGTATTACCCATATACCTAAGGTGCACTTCCTTTTCAGGTAACCCATCACTAAAGAACTTTGTGTTTAACCGTGCTCTACCCAGAGTAGTACTAGGATGGGTGACCAATCGGGAAGTTGATATTGACGTGTGTGTGAGTGAGGACAAAGTGTGCAGTTAAGGCTAGTGGTGGTATGTGGGGCCATTCGTCATTCCTGAAACTCTACTAGATCCTTGGACAATGGGATCGAGTGTTACAAATTGAGTGTGTAGTTAAGTCTAATGGTGGTCTGTGGGGCCATTCGTCATGCCTAAAACTCTACTAGAGGCTTGGGTAGTGGGCCTGAGTGTTACATTTGGTATCACAGCCTTGTTTGCCATTTAACCTCTAATAATTATTAAATTTTAAGAATTTTGTAGAGCCCAAGGGAATTATTATAGTGTTATCCAAAGACGGTGTATCTAGAAAGGACCGCGATCTGACAATACTTTTCCCCACACCGCTAGTCAGATTACGAGGACTCCTAGACCCGTGCATTCATCCTGGAAAAAGTCATAAGATTCCACTTGAAATAAAATACCACTAGGATTTCTCATCTACTTGCATCCCTTCTCTAACCCTTACCTCACTCACTAAACCCTAGGTACCTATAAATGTCCTCTTCATCTCTTTTTGAGTACTAGGGTTATTGATATCAGGAATTAAGACATCGTAAGCTAAATAATAAAACACATGTAAACAAGACATCATGGGCATAATTTTATGATGCTTTAATACCCTAAGTATGAAATTGGTGCTAGTAAAGTTAGCCTATGTGAAACAATGTGACCTGGACCAAGATCATTATCATCCTTGATTACTAAGAGGGAAGGCCCTCCTACAATAAGAGAATGTCTCTGAG
Source organism: Alisma plantago-aquatica (assembly GCA_963693085.1). NCBI lineage: Eukaryota > Viridiplantae > Streptophyta > Magnoliopsida > Alismatales > Alismataceae > Alisma > Alisma plantago-aquatica. Next base: position 716,772,489 of record OY856409.1, on the reverse strand, counting down.
GGGGATGATGGAAGATGAGATTTCCAAGAAACATAAGAGGCCAGAGGGGACCACCACTAATGAAGGTTTCAAGCCCAAAGTCACCCCCTTTAACATCTTGGACCCTGAAGATAGTATGAACCCTAGGTTCAAGGTCATGATGAAAGATGAGTCCAAGGATGACCCTAGCCATGGTACCATTCCTGAACCCACTTCTGGCAAGATCATATCCCTGATGCTCTTTGGATAGGATAAAAAAAGGAACTCACTGATACTGTTAGTGCCCTTGTACCCAAAGATGTTGCTAGAGACAAGAATGGTAAACCACTACTTGTCCAACCTCATCGTGAAGTCAGCATCCTCGACTTCATCAAGTTGGTATAGAAAAGTTCTGGGGTGAAGACAACTTTGAGGTGGAAGCATGGCTTCTTGGTGTTAAAAGGTTTCCATATTCAGGAGGTGAAACCCAACATGAAGGTTCACTTTGCGACTCACCTGCTTGATGGAACAGAAAATCTTTGGTGGGAGAATTACATCACCGAACAAGATCTAATCAAAGAACCGATGGCCTGGATGGACTTCCATACCATCTTCTCCACCTATTTTGCCCTGGACACAAAGAGTGTTGACACGTTCAAGTTTTTGCCACTGATGATAAGGAAGTTTAGGCTGATGCAAACTGACTTCTAGGAAGTGTCCATCCCTAAAAGTTGTAGTACACCTTGTATTAATAAACATATGGCTTAATGAAATAATATAATTCTAAGCATGTGAAATATAATGTATCCAAATTAGAAATTAAGCATTTGATAATAATTCAATTCTTGACTAGAAACTTACATGGTATAATACTCTAGCACCCAGTTAGAAAATTCATGGATGGAATAATAGGAAATATGGCTAAGGGACATGTCCTCTTATAATGATATAAACTTGGGACTCTAGTATGTTTTTGTGATCCTTGGTACTACCAAGTATTAGATTTATTTTGTCATGGGGTAGGACCCTTCCAAAAGGAGTGAGGTCATGAATTAGTTGAATAATTATGATAACATTAAAGATCACTTGCAAACTTGAGAGATTAAGTGTGTGAAATGCAAAAGAACATATATTGAGTATGATTGTTTGCACCCATGTATGCCATTTCTAAGGGACATGAGGAAAAGTCACTAGGGAAGTAACTAATAAGATGGGACAAGACCCAGATTGTAAGGTCGCCATGATCCCAATGAAGGGATAGAAGGAAACTTGAGTGTTCCCTAAAAGATGAAGCCAATTCCGATGGAAATTTTTTAAAAGGATATAATGTGCTTGGATATCATCAAAAGAAACCTCAAGTAAAATATGTGATGAGATAAAAGAAAGTTATGCCACCTCAACAAAACCCTTGGGAAGGGTAGGGCCACAAGTGAACCCTAAGATCTTATAGAATTATTAAAGGTACATAAAATTTATGAGGATGGGGCATGATTATGAGCTAAGTGTATAAGGACCTTGGGGGTTAAGAGGAGATCATTCCAAAGGTACATATACCCTAGCGATCTTGAGGAAATGACACGATATGTGTACAGAGAGTCATGTGATGATGATTGAATGAGAATCTAAAAAAGGAGTTATGCTTAAGACTCAAAGTTATGAGAAAATTGTTTCCTACATGTGTGCATAGAATTAAGAAAATGGTTGTATTAATGGTTTGGAATCATGTGGGGGATGACTCAATCTGAATCTGAAATTAAAATGGTAATGCGTGGACGCATTGTCTCCACTCTTAGAAGGGGATCTTCTTTGCATTTGAACTGCAACCAAATGCTTATTTCATCTGATTATGGGTGTGAGAAATTAGACAGACACATGCCATATTTGATATGGAAATTATATGAAAAATAAGTACTTACATTGAAATCCCTTTTAGGATAACTGGGAATTTGGGGTATTACCACACCCTTATGAGAGGATATTGAATAATTGGTTTGGAAACCTAGGTGTAAAATGTATCTGCCAAATTAAATTTTCAAATGTGAATATAATTTGGTATAAGATTTAGTCTGGTGATTAAAATAGGAGTAATTAGTTAATCATGTATGGATATAAGAGTTGAGGTAACAAATAAAGGTTAACCAAGCCTGACATGTGGACTGAAAGCAGCCCAGTTAGACGACCCATAATTAGATGCAATGAATTTTTTGTTGAAAAAGCCTTTGACACATCTTTTGGTGGGAGTGGATGGTGGAATATAAAATAAGAGTCGTATTTGGTTTCCTGAAGATTCCCCCTTTAACACTCATATCTTGCAAGAAGCTCATGGTTCTAAGTTTACCATGCACCTTGGCACCACAAAGATGTTTAAGGACTTGTAGGATACTTTTGGTGGTCAAGAATGACGGGAGACATGGCCTCATAGGTGGTCAGTTGTCTCACATACCAGATGGTGAATGTGATAGAGTGAGTTTTTACATATATATTATTTAGTTTCTCCCTCTTACAAATTTAATTGTTCCAATTATTCCCTCAATCATCTCTCCCACTAATTTGATTAAATGGATCATCAATTTCACCTAAGACCATCCATAATGGTACATAAAGTCAATAATACAAGTATTATGACATTTAGTCAATTGACATAGTCAATAATCGAATTGGGACTCAAATTTTGCACCATAACTAAATCATAATAGTATAAAACTATGCCTAAAATCTCACTTCACTTGGAGTTACCAATTTGGAGTTATTTACTTTTGAAATTTGGTGTATTATGTCATCTAATCTAGCCTCGGACTAAAGTCTGCGATTTAATTAGACATTATGTTGTCACGCGGCCCATTTTCCTTGCTTTGGCGCGGCCCCTTGCTGGGATTTGATCTCAGCCGCCCGATCAGTGGATTAGGAGTCGCGCGGGATCCAACGGCACCCGAGTCATCCCTAACCTCCCGCAAGACCGGGTCTTCGCCTCCAACAGAACGACGAACCACCCGAGCGATCCAGCGCTCCAATCTCGTCCTCTCTCCCCGAGATATTTGGAGGAAGCCTTCCACTCTCAAAAACGAACCTAACAACCCTCTACTCACCTCCCCTCGTCCACGCAATGGGAGAACGACCTCCTGAGTTCTCGCACCTCTCAGTGGCGGCGGCAGCCAAAATTAGGGCTCCCCTTCCTAGCACCCCCCACGCCTATTTAAGGAGCCCAGCAGCTCTGCCACCTTCCCTTTAGTCGCACCCACACCTCAATTGCAACCGAAATCGTCCCTAACTCCCTCACCTCGAGCACCCCTGGTCACCTGCTCCCCGACCTCCCTCTCACCCTGGTGGATTTCTCCGTCCAATTGAGAGCGATCACACCATCTCAGGACCCCGACGAGTCGAACTCCACCCCCAGTTGGAGCCACGGAAGCGTAGGACCTCGGGTCGACGAGCTGCCACAGCTGAGCTCCAAAGCTTCACCGCCGGCGAAGTTGGGACCATCTCGGAGCCGCGGGAAGACTGCAACAGCACCGGTAGACCGCCACGAAGCTCCTGACTCCCTCAATTCAACCCTAGGGCAGGTAAACCTCAACTTCACTTATCGACCTATTTTCAATCTCTTTCGATCCAAAACCGATGCCCAGACCACCATTTCCGATGAGCTTGACCTCCCCGCAACCGTAGTGAGCCTGCGAACTCAACCCAACGACCAGCATAGCCCAGTTCATCCTAGAAATTGGTCTAGGTCTCCCCCGATTCCTCGCTGCAGCCATGGCGTGAGCAGGAACATTCGGATGGGTGATTTTCCTTTCTCACCCTCACCCGGACACGAGCCCAACAGGAAAGAGTCAGGCCATTCCTGACATTTCAGTGAGCTTGACCCCCCCGCTTAGACGAGCGCTTGCTCACGGGTCAGTGAGAGGGCCCGGTTGGTCGGATCCCTCACATGACCCGTGAGCCAGAGCTCACAAATCTTTTTTTTATTTTATTTAATTTCTTTAGAATTTCCTGATTGGTCAGATTTTGGAAAAATTCTAGAAAATGATAGGAATATCAAGAAATATCGAACCAATATACCATTTTCATCAGAAAAATCCAAGCTATCTAAATAAAATATAATCATGACCTAGATCTGAACCCTTTTCGAAAAATATGGCCTACCATCACTAATGACCTTTTAATGCATATTTTGTGTAATAATAGTTATAAATGATGTTATTTTCTACCTTGGGGACATATTAAACCCTAGTTATGATCTTGGTCATCATGTTACTCATATCCCATCTAAGGAAGATAGTTGATTTAATAATTGAAAAATAACCCTAATTTCTAGTTTTCCTCACCTCCTCATGAATATTATGTACAATTTATGAAAACCCTAATAACTGAAATGTCCTTTTAATAACCTAGACGACTCTAATCTCAGGCCCCAACTCAGAATCCTATGTATCCTAAGTGACCCCCTAAATGACCTAAACCCTAATAAGAAACCCTAAGGTGGAATAATGAGAATCCATAGTAACTTAGGGTTTTGTTTACATTTCAGGGTGATCTATTATCTTCTCCTAACTTAGGACTTGTGGAATCTAGATCTGAGAATTAAAGGTACGTGGATATAATTATATGACTAGTTTTTCTGGATGTTAAGTATATGTAATTGTTTGCATGAAATTGATATACATTGATGGATGTGAATATATGATTAATTGATGATTTACCGCCTTGAACATAAATGAACATAAATGAATATAAGTGAAATGTAGTTACTAGTGGTGTTCATTAAACTCCCTATTAGAGAGGGAAAGCTTTAATGTTGACTAGCACCTCCCTAGAGTACATGGTATACGGGGAGATCCCTAGAGTACAAGGTACACGGGGAAGGGCCCACTATTTATGTAATTATGTGCTAAGTCCACCATAGTAATGCATGTTCACCATAAATGAGGCTAATAATTTGGGATTACCTGATTTTCTGCCTTTAAATAATGTTTTCTTTCTCTTTCTTCAATTTTGAGTATTTTATATACCAGCATAGTATAGCTTTTACTCCACGTACCAACTTTGTTGATGTATTTGTTTCTCGTATTTTCTAGGTGCAAGGAACAAATGATGATCAAAGCGCAATGCATATTCAAAGTACCTGAAGGCATAATTAATAAGAATGGAGGATTTATTAGCTAGACCTTTTCCTCTTATCTCTTTCTTGATAGATGCTAGTTATTTCTTTCCCTAGCTTATGTTGAGGATGATTGAGATCCAATGTAATAATCATAGACTTATTCTTCTTCTTTCTCCTATATCAATATGTATGACTTTATCTTACATTGTTGAATGAAATGTCGTGTGGCTATTTGCTATGATGTGAACTTGATCTTGGCTTATCTCTGATTTTAGTTGGTTATCCTGATTTCTATTATTTTCCCTTTTGATATTTATAGATATGAGTGCACGCATATCTGTATATGTCACTAAGGAAAGTATGTAGAAATCGGGGTCATCACAGTGAAGGTTGAACACCAACGACCCAGTGGGTTACTACAATCAATTGAAATTCATGAGTGGAAACGGGACCAAATCACTATGGATTTTGTGGTGGGTCTCCCCAAGACAAAGAAAGGTCATGATGTGATATCGTTTAGGGTGAACTTCCTAACCAAGTCAGTGTTGGTATGTATGCCCAAAGACCCAACCATGTGATGATTGTAATGACATAACTTGTAAAAATGTTTTGATTATTAATAGAAGGAAAACTTCCAAATTTATTCTATTTAATTTAGTTATGAGATAACGATATAACATTATAAATGTCCAAAGAATAATATTACTCATTGATGTATGTCTTCAAGTACATGACTTGGAAGAAATGAGATTGCACGGATGTTAAAAGTACATATACATATTCTCATTATGTCCCTAATTGGTTGTTATTGTGTAAGGTTGATAAACATCAATAACACATAAGATCAGAGTGTGAGTTGATTGATAAAAGAATCTCATTAGTCATGATAAGCAAATATCAAACCAAGAACACATATACATGTTAGAGAACAGTGTATCAGACAGACCCACCGTGAGATTGACACATGGAAGCCATCATCATGGAAGTCATAGTCAACTCTCACAGTGATGGTGGTGGTTATGGTTCTTAGACCTGAAATTATTACACTTATCACATATCGTTGGGTACACTTTAACATCATCAAACATAGTCTTGAAACATGGGTTGTTATAAAGGTGATGATTGAGTGACTTTGACACATGGAGATAGATTGTGAATGATAGAAATGGGATTTGTCCCCCATACATGAGTTTTATGTCCTGGCCTCTTGATAAGAGAGACTGAGAAATGCATGGTGATGTACATGTGAGACAATATGTGATATTGAGCTTACATATATCTCAAACAATGTACTTTGGTTCAAGAAACAAGATTGAATGTTAAAGAGGATGACTGCTCCATGCCTTGAGTTCAATCTGGACATTAGTGGCATAGGAACTATACAAACACTGCAACACCATGCACAAATTCTTAGTTGAAGTTGTTCTCCAACTTTCCATTTACTTGGATAGTATTGATGTGGGACTAGGCACCACTCATTGCTTATGATGTCATAAGTTGTTAAGGACATTCGTTCCCAATGTAATATAGACCTATAGGGTCACACACATAGGTCTTGACCTGGAAGAGGAGTTTAATCTTGAATGATAGTTGAATTAAGTACTAAGGCATTTAGGTATTTGATTAACGCAACAAGCAACCTGACTACACTACCAAACACCCGTCTCATGACATGAGACGGTGGTTTGGAGTGCCAAGAAACCATCTCAAGGGTTGAGATGGGCTTTGGAGTGTCTAACTAATTGGAGTTGAAATTGTCTATGGGATGAACCGACCAGCCTGGATCAGCTCACCGGTCGTCTCACATGGGCGAGATGGCCCGATCCGGCCGACGGAAGGTTCTAGATATTTCCAAGTTTGTTTTGGTTGTACATTACTTGTTGTGCAAGGAATTAATATGTAATATCAATTGGAAATGAATTGCCAATTTCATGTACGATTGGGAAAACAACAGACGACCGTCTGGCATGCAAGCCAACCATCTGGCATGTCAGACGGTTCGACTGCCACATATTTTGAAAGTTCCAGAATTGTTGTGAAATTTTGAGATCATCCAGTCCCTTCCACTCCCACATCGACTGGGAACCTGGACCCAAACCCCAACTATAAATAGAGGGGTACTAGGGATTCTCTATACACAACATAGACAATTGAGAATCAGTTGCTCTGATAAACATTGTCCTCTCTAGTTGTAGTAACCACGAGAGCCCAAGAAAACCTACTTGACTAGGGAGAGACAACAAGGGAGAAAACAACTGAGATCATTGTTGTGGGAGAGTAAGTTGGTGACTAGTATGCCCACGGGAGGGACAACTCCTTA